>PVIH01000834.1:268208-290436 GCA_004025045.1 Sigmodon hispidus | reverse complement strand
TATATCCTTATTCAAGGTCTCTTCCCCCTCCCACCACATCTGGTCATTTTTCTTCTCTGCAACTCCCCATCCCCTCCCTTGGCAGGGAGCAGACAGTCCTATGGTCCCACTGACCCAATAATGCTTGGATCAGTCTTCACTCCTGGCCAAATCCAGTTTTGTCCCCCCTCCCTCAAGAGTGAGTCAGGTGTTCCTATAGATGGACTGGGGTTTGAAGGGTTAGTCCAGGGTGTTTCTGATCCCAAGCTGTTCAGTGGTTGTGGTTTGCTGCTTGGGCATGCTTGTCATTTATTTCTTATGACCTCATTTTTTACAATCATTTCTATGTTACCTTAAGATTTTTTATCTTATATATTTCTGCTATTAGATTTTTTAAAAGTCTAGCTTTCAAAATTAACATATACATTTAACCAAAGTAAAGATTATTACCAGATTATCTGGTCTGAAAAATTAATGTATAATTACATATGTATTCAGTTATTTTCTATTCCCAAAACACTGCTGACCTGAGGTGAAGAAGCTGAATGGAAATCTATTCTTTTGTTCTTCTCAGGAACAAGTTAAATGCTTCCATTCGCTATATTTTGGAAGTCATTCACATGTTTCCACAGAGAGGCTCTTTGTATGGTGGCACTGAAATCACTATAATGGGTTTTGGGTTCAGCACGATACCAACGGAGAATTCTGTCCTCTTAGGTAAAATCTTTGTCCTGGAGGGGGCTGTTAAAGTTTTCCTTGAATAAAGGAATCTGCAGGAGGCAGTAGGTTGTTACACAAATACTTTCAATGTTTTTCTCAATACTGTAAGAAAGGCTATACAAATACTATTAATATAGGTATTTTAATGTGTGTGGGGGGAATACCTGAATATGGGTAGTTATAGAGGCCATAGGAGAACACCGGACACCCTGGAGCTGGAGTCAGAAATAGTTGCAAGCCACTCAATGTGGGTGCTAGGAAGTAAATTCAGAGCATTTGCAAATGCAGCAAGAGCTCTTAACCACTGAACCCCCTGTCCAGTTCATTTTTCTATTAATGTAGAAAGGTCAAGTGTGTATGGTTAAAGAGATGATGAGAAAGTGCACAACCTTTCTTTGAACTCTTTCAGTTTTAATCAATTATTCTTGTATATTTAATGTATATAAAACGCTCCTGTGAAAAATACAACTATAATCACACTTGGAAACAAAAAATATCAAAGATCCTTCTGTATAACACAGATATTTGTTAAGCATTGGCTCTTTACTGCTTATAGTTCAAATCTGTAGTTCTGAAAATGTCTTTTTCTACTTTTATGTTTTTAGGTTCTTTCCCTTGCAACATTGCATCATCATCAGAAAATGTCATCAAATGTATTCTTCAGTCAACAGGGACTGTACTCAGAATTACCAACAATGGCTCACATTTAGGTACCAACCAACATTTTCATATTTTTTTGTTTATTCTTTCCTCATGCAATACATCTTGACTCAAGCTTCCCTTCCCTCCACTCCTCCCAGTTCCCCATCCTGTTTTTCTTCATCCCCAGGTCTATTCCCAGACCCTGGTCTCCCTCCAGCAAAGAGCAGGCCTCCCATGCACATCAGCTGAACATTGCAAAACAAGATACAAGACCAGGCATAAACCCTCACATAAAGGTTGGATGAGGCAACACAGTAGGAGGAAAAGAATTCTCAGAGCAGACAAAAGAATCAGAAACATTTCCACTCCCACTACCAAGAATGACCCCAAAACACTAAGTCAACAACCTTAACATATGTGCAGATGACCTAGTGCAGATCCATGGGGCTCCATAATTTAGTCTCATGGGCATAATTTAGTGCCCATGAGCTCTGCTTAGTTGATTCCCCTGGGTTATGCTCTCTCAGTGTCCTTGACCCCTCTGCATCCTGCAATTTCTCCTCCCCACTCTTCTGCCTGAGCTCTGAGAGGAGAGTCCAGTTGGGGAGCACCAACCTGGGTTCTCTCTGCCTAATATTTAACTGTGGGTCTCTGCATCCACTGCCTCTCTGATGACAATTGTGCTCAGCTCCAATTTCTGAGTATAGCAGAAAATCATTTCCTTGATTTTTTTTCCAGTCATGTTTAGTTCTATCCTAGGTCCCTGGACTATCCATTCTCTATCCAGATCCTTATCACCTAGGCACTGTCAGTCATGGATTCTCTCTCCTGGTGTGGGCCTCAAATTAGACCAGTCATTGGTTGGTCATGTCTACAAAGTCAGGGTCATCATTGCCCTAGCACATCTTGCATGCAGGAAAGATTGTAGGTCAGTGGTTTTGTGGCTGTGTTGGTGATCCAGTCCCACCACTGGAAGTTTTGCAAGACTTGCCTCATTACAGAAGATGGATAGTTCAGGTTCCATATCCTCCTGTAGTCAGCAGTTTCTCAGTCCTGCCTAGCCCTGTGATCTCCAACCCAGGGTCCCACAACCTCTAATAAAATAATTATTCAGAGGTTTATATTAATTGCAAACTGTTTGGTCTATGGCTCAGGCTCATTAGTAACTAGCCCTTACAACTTACCCCATTTCTTTTTTTTTTTTTTTAACTTTATTTATTTATTTGCCTTGGTGTTTGCCTGGAACTGGAACTACAGACAGTTGTTAGCTGCCATGTGGGTGCAAGGAATCGAACCCGGGTCCTCTGGAAGAGCAGACGGTGCTCTTAACCGCTGAGCCATCTCTCCAGCTCCACCCCATTTCTATTCATCTATATATTGCCATGTGTTCTGTGGCTTTACCTGTGTCCTATTACATATTGCTTCCCGGGCAGTGACTCAAAAAATCTGCTCTGATCCTGCCTTTCTTCTCCATGTCTCTCTTGGATATCTCACCTAGCTTACATACTGTCTTGCCATAAGTCATAAGTTTCTTTATTAACAAATGGTAGCAATACATATTAACAGTGTACAGAAAGACCATCTCACAGCATCCTCCAATACCAGGAGTCCTAGCAAGTGTTGTCCTTGTAGATTCCAGTAAGTTTCCACTGCACTATATTTCTTATATCCGTCTCTAAGTTCTTCCAGATTCCAGTCATTTGTCTCTCCTTCCACCCCTCCCCCACATAATCCCTCCTATATGCATCCCTACAAACCCGTAGTCCACCCACAAAGTATATTCTATTTTTCTTCTCAAGAAGATCTATGCGTTCCTCTTAGAGCCCTACTTTATTATCTAGCCTCTCTGGATCTGTGGATTGTAGCACGATTAACAGTTTTAATCCTATTAACAGATAATATCCACTTATAAGAGAGAAGATATCACATTTATCTTTCTGTGTCTGGATTACTTCACTCAGGATGATTTTTTTCCTAGTTCTATCCATTTGCCTACAAATTTCATGATGTCATTTTTTTAGCAACAGAGTAATACTCTGTTGTGGAAAGGTATCACATTTTCTTTATTTTTGGTTGAAGGACATCTAAGTTGTTTCTAGTTTCTGGCTATTATGAATAAAGCCATTACAAATATAATTGAGTAAGTTCCTTTGTGGTAGGATGGAGAATTCTTTGTATATATGCACAAGAGCTGTATAGCTGTGCCTTGAGGTAGACCGATTCCCAATTTTCTGAGAAACTGCCATATTGGTTTCTATAGTGGCTGTTCAAGTTTGTACTTTCGAAGAGTGTTCCTTTGGCTTATGAGCTATTGCTTGGGTTATTGATCTTAGCCATTCTGACCCTTGTAAGATTGACTCTCAAAATAATTTTTATTTGCATTTCCCTTGATGGCTAAGATACCAACAAACATTTTTATTTAAAAAAAAAGGAAGAGACTTCATGGCAAAATTTAATTGATTTTTATTTTGTATTTTAAGCTGTTCAAAGTATTGATGTTTCTTTTACACTTTTTCAATGTTCTCCATATGCAGCTAAAAAGTGAAATGCATACTACATATGTGCTCTCAAATGTGATAAGCTTGAGTTACGGCCTGGCTACATACTATGTATGTGCTCACATATATGATAAGCTTGAGTTAAGGCTTGGCTACATACTACATATGTGGTCACACATGATAAGCTTGAGCTAAGAAGGCAAGGCTATATATTACATATGTGGTCATATATGAGACACTCTTGCATTAAGAAGATCAAGCTTTGTAATTTCATGCTCAAGAATTGCCTGGGACGTTGTCACAGTCCAGGACCTCTTGAGTTACTGAAACTTATTACTGCAGTCATGTTTCAAAAAGAAAATACGAGTCAAAATTATTAGCATGCCCAGTTGTTCCCCAAAATTTTTATGTGCTAAGAGTTGTGATATTTATGAACAACTTATTTATTGGGAGTCCAATTCTTTTCAGTGTCTCTTGCTTATTAATTCTGGGGTTACTAGTTACTACTTCTTTTACATCTTGTTATCTTGCTTTTTAGTAATCCTGGTTTTATTTTTGTTGGTTGTTTCAAGTACGTACAAATGGAAATGTGCAATGTACAGTACTAATTTGGAAGTTGTTCTCATTTGGTAAAATGACTATATTCATGGTTGATTTTTGAGACATTTACTTCTTTGTCTTTTAAAATCTGCATCAATTCTTATTCCCAGAGCATGGACTAGGTTATGCCTGGTCACCATCCATCTTAAATGTGACTGTGGGTGATACTGTAGTGTGGCACTGGCAAGCACACCCCTTTCTTAGGAGTATAGGGTACAGAGTTTTCTCAGTCTCCAGCCCTGGAAGTGTGAACTATGATGGCAAAGGATTTACAAATGGAATGCAAAAATCTGCATCAGGTATGTTTTGGTTTTGTTGAAGCTTTCATCATTGGTAGCTATGTTTGCAAAAATTAGTCATAAAATAAAACAAAATATTTTACCTGACATTTTATGACTATTAAAAAAACATAAATAAATGTAAACAATTGTCTTAAACATACCATAATTGATTCCAGTCTTTATTATCTTTATTGATTCTATGATAATTGATCAACTAAATCATGTTATTCATACAATAAAAATAGGACTGTATGTTTTAGTTATATTGATCTGATAACAAATACTAAACTTTTCATGATCAGTATTTTTTATAGAACAGCTAGATGTTAGTGTGCCTTTCATGTTGACTAGTTTGTTCTATGATTGTAACAATATATTTACATTTTTATTGTGTGCTTTTAGAAAAAAATTGATAAATTAGGCCTGACTTTCTATATTTGCTTTAAAAGGTAAAGCCGACTCTTGCCTTTTCTATTACAATTTCCATATACATCTATATATAAATACATATATACATATCTATGTATAAAACCCTATTACTAATGAACCATTCTGTATTACTTTATTTTGAGCCATTAGACACATGAAAATTAAGAAAATTGTCATTTGCACATGCATTTAAATGGTAATTTCCAATTTCGTCACCTAGTTTTCAAAGATTTGTTAACTGCTCATATTTCTTGTGTGCAATCTTATTTTATGGCAGGTTCATTTTCCTACCAGTTTACCTCTCCTGGAATCCATTACTACAGCAGTGGGTATGTTGATGAGTCTCACTCCATAGCTCTCCAAGGAGTCATTAACGTTTTACCAGCTGAAACAAGACACGTGCCCCTGCACCTGTTCGTGGAAAACATGGAAGCCACATATGCTCCAGGTAAGATGGGTAAAGGCTTAAAGTGACCTTTGGAGGAGATGCCAGATAACTGGGTCTACCCTGCCTTCATCTCTTTCTAAGGCTAGAATGTAGTATGTAAAGTTACTCTGTTAAAACAAACAAATAAAAATCTCCAGAATTTAAAACCTTCTACCTTCTTGACTAAAGTACTGGAGTTTGAACATGGTTTTTTCTTTTAGGATAGTATACATGGCTCACACATCTCTCTTTTTTCTAAAGCAGATCCAGAGAATTTGCATGTGGCAAGTACTGCAGCAGGCTGCCTAGCAACAGAACCCCTGTGTGGCCTGAATGATACCAGGGTTAAAAACTCAAATAAATTGTTCTTTGAGCTTTCAAATTGTACTTCACCATCTATAAGCAACATCACTCCCTCTATGGGAACAGTGAATGAACTCATAACTATTAGTGGACAAGGCTTCAGTAGTCTTACATGTGCTAATAAGGTAAGAAAATCAAATTTTGTCTTCTAGGTGTCTACATACTTAATAAAAAGAAGATATTTTGACCACAATCTTCTAGTTTAATTTCATCAGATTTATGATCTATAACTGGCACACTACTTACTCAAAGTTCACAATTACATGTATGTGTGTATATTTAATAGCATGTGAACAGAATTGTATATCTGTGATTGGCATACATTTTAGAATATGTCCTAATCATACAAGAAACCTCCTTGGTTATCATTCAACTCCTTCATCCATTTCAGCACACTGAAAACCACTAGTCTGCTTTTTCCCTGTAAATTTGCCTACTCTGGACATTTTTTTCTATGATATAAAGTTATTTGTGAACGTTTATTTCCATTTGGCATTGAAGTTTCCATTGACATTTTATTCATATTTCAGTGCTTTGTTTCTTTTTATGGCTATATAAATATTTCACTGTTTGGCATGTAGATCACATCAAATCTCTTCATTTATCCAGTTTATGAGTACTTCATTTTTATAGTTTTTGGCCAATGTTGCTAACATAGTTATTAACACACTTGTGTAACTATGATATTACTTTTAAAGTCAATTTAAGATATGTCTTCACCAATTTCTTAATTTTATAAATACAAATTTTTCACAGAATTATCTTTTTAAAAATATAATTTATCCTAATTTAAACATAAATTTCATGAGTATACTATATTAATATATTTTATTTCATGCTCACTTTTTCTTCCAGGTTACTATTGGTAACTACCCTTGTGTTGTAGAAGAAAGTAGTGAAAATTCTATTATGTGTCATATTGATCCTCAAAATGCAATGGATGTTGGCAAAAGAGAAATTGTTACTTTGATTGTCTACAATCTGGGCGCTGCTATCAACATAGGGCCCAGTGAATTTGACAGGCGGTTTGTACTTTTGCCAAACATAGATATGGTGTTACCAAAAGCAGGGTCAACTACGGGAATGACAAGGGTAACCATACAGGGTTCTGGATTCATGGTTTCTTCTGGCAATGTGGAAGTCCTTATGGGTGATTTCCCATGTAAAGTGCTGACTGTAACCTATACAGCTATTGAATGTGAAACAGCTCCTGCTCCCCAGCAGCTTGTCCTTGTAGACCTTCTAATACATGGAGTGCCTGCCCAATGTCATGGCAACTGCAGCTTTTTATATCTAGAAAGCATTGCTCCTTATGTAACAGGAGTCTTCCCAAACTCTATTGAAGGATCTGTGAATGTCCTTATTGAAGGAGAGGGCTTTGGGACAGTGTTGGAAGACATTTCTGTATTTATTGGAAGTCAACAGTTCAAAGCAATAGAAGTTAATGAAAATAACATTACTGTTCTTGTGACTCCGCTAGTAGCTGGACTTCATTCTCTCCATATTGTGATTGGCTCTAAGGGCTTGGCTCTGGGAAACCTGACAGTCAGCAGCCCAACAGTAGCTTCTGTCTCACCAACCTCTGGAAGCATTGCTGGTGGAACCATTTTGAGGATCACAGGCAATGGTTTTTCTCCTGGCACCACCACAGTTACTGTTGGGAATAACCCTTGTCAAATTGTGTTCATCAATTCCAGTGAGGTCTACTGCAGCACTCCAGCTGGCAGAGCTGGTACAGCTAATCTGAAGATCTCTGTTAATGCAGCCACTTACCCACCTCTGTCATTTACATATACCACGGAAGATACTCCTCTCCTCAAAAGAATTGTCCCAAATCAAGGTATTCAAGTATCCACATGCCATTTTTTGTATTGATGTTATAGCACAGTCATATTTATTACTATGGGATTGTATTCAAGTATACCTTTTAATTTGTCCTACTTAAGCCAATTAATATAGTACATAGGATTCAAGTTCTGTGCAGGATCTATTTTGTATTTTTCCATATATTCTCTATAAAATTCCAACTTTTGTATAGGAACACAATGTGCATCAGGTTGATCTAAATTACAAGTAGAAATAGACGACAACCTTGGGAGCAAAATGAATCACTTATGTCATCAATATTGATATGGTACAGGATATAATCATCAAGAATCATGAGTGATTGATGTTAACACTGATGATTGTTCACAGTATTTTATTTCTATAAAAGTCCAACTGATTAGTTTTGGAAAAACAGACTTCTTTATGAGGAAGTGACTTGTTCAGGTGGAGATAGCTTCTCATCCTTTTCCAGGTGCCACAGTTTCTGATCTTTTTGCTATCTGGATGCTCACCATCTGTGTGAGGAATCCTAGAAAAGCAGCTAGAGCATATCTAAAGTCAATAGATAACACATCATGACTCAAAATAGCATGAAACTTGTGTAGAAAAAAATTATTTGGTGATCATATCCTGTTACAGTCCATCATATAAAGAAGTCAAGATAGGTATTAAAGGCAAAAACTTAGAGGCAGATACTGAAACAGAGGCCATAGTGCACTGCTCAATGACTTACTCTTCATGGCTTGCTTAGCCTGCTGACATATTTTATTTGGGCAACTTACTCAGCTGTGGCACCTGTCAGGGTTGGTACTGGTCCATTGACCCAGACCTTTGCATATTAATCATTAATCAAGAAAATGCTCCATAGACTCACCCATAGTCAATTCAATGAAGATATTATCTCAGTTGAGGTTCCTTCTTCACAGATGACCCTGTTTTTGTCAGGTTGGTGGACATTCCTTCCCCTTAAAATCAATTTCACTATCCTATATATACTTACTTGCTAACAAAGAAATTTATTAAAAATATATATAAGTTTGTTAAATATAATAAGTAAATCAAAATGACTTTTCTTGTTTGTAGTACTGAGAAATATATTATGTGTGATTAAGATACATTTATCACCTTCAGGAAGTGTAGAACTAAATTTTCCTTAAAAACTAAGCAAATATGTTTATTTGGAAGCACCTGCTCATCATAAAGTGACATTTCTATTTGAAGTCATTAAAAGTCATGGTATTTGTTTCTTGCTTTCATGGCAATTCTTTCCATTTCTGTCTTTGAATATGTCCTCAGAGAACATCTGTGACCAACAGAAAACTAGTAGTAAGTGAGACCTGAGCTGCTTTATTTAGTAATGAGACAGGCTTTAGCTCACACTAAAAGAGCACAGCATTTAAATGTCAAACAAAACTTTACCTTTTAAAAACAACTTTAGCTTACATTTAGAAATATTGCTAACATGAACTATTTCATTATGTGTAATTTTATGGTAATGACTCACAATTATTATGGTTTTCAAAATTCTTACTTCATTAGTCAATTATATAGTGATTTTTGTTATAAGAATTAAATGCAGATTTTAATTTGTAATAACATATAGAGATAACTATTTATGTAAAATTTAGGTATTTGGATGCTTGTTTTAATGCCCTATGAATTTTTGTGTTTACTTTCCTTAATGTACATATGGTAAAAACAGACTAAAGGAATTCACTAAGTATTGGAAGGTGAGATTGGAGATACACGCAGAGCTCTCACCTAGTAAATTTCTGTTTAACTTGCTTAAAAAATAATAAACTTTACTCAACAAATATGAGATTTTATTAAACAATTTTAACAGAAATATCAGACTATAAATAACTAGATTGATGATTAATTAAAGATATCTATTCCATGATTTGGACAACAAATAATACAGATTTGAATGGGCTAAAATTGGAAATCAAGAAGAAAATTTATATGTACAACATTTAGTCTTACAATAATAATTTGTTATAAAATAATAGTGTATATGAAGGAGAACCTATATAAGGAAAGCAATGTTTTTCATCATCTTGAAGTCTCCATCTTCCTTTGTAATTAAATCAATATATGATTGGTAGAAAATAGACAAAAATATTTTATATGTATATAGTGACTTCACAGAAAAATGAAAACCCAAATGCAGTTATAAATTTTTATTTCATTGTTATATGTATAAGTGTTTTGCTTACAAGTATGTGTGTGCCTCTTGTGGGACCACTGTGAGCATTATGTGGATGCTGGAAATCAAACCCAGGTGTTCTGGAAGCGTACCACTGCTCTTAATTGCTAAGCTATCTCTTCAGCACTGCAAAGATAGTCAGCAGTTCCTAACTGCCATTACACAAAGTAAGAGCTGCTTAAAAGTAACTAGAAAGCATGGGGAAGTTAAAAATAAAAATATTGTTTAACAAACAATAAACAAAAAAAGGTTTAACAAACAGGTAAAATGAAATTTTTGGTTTTGTGTATATTTAATTTAAAGACTTAACAGTAATATTTGCTTTAAATTAGTTCCCTTTTGTCTATTCCAACTATAACTAACATTTTGACATTTTTTTCAAAGTGTGGCTACTGAACATATTTGAGTAACAGAATGTACAGCTTATTCTCAAAAAGAATTGCTGTGATCAAAAGAGAAAATAGCACAAAATACTGTCTCTCACTCAGAAGTCTGTAGTTCTCTCTAGATCATTTTTCCCTCTTTCTGTTTTCTCTTCTGGTCTAAAAAGGTAATTTATAAGTTGTCATGTACAAAAGGACTAGAGATAAGTTATAACAAATGTGTGTGCAAGAGGCTGGAATGTATTGTAGTAAATATCTATATAACACATCATGTAGACTGTTACTTATTTTAAAACACTGGATATTATTTTGTTTTGCTTTTTGTTTGTTTTCAAGACAGAGTTTGTTGTCCTTGAATTTGCTATGTAGACCAGGCTAGCCTTGAACTCAGTGATCCAGATCCATCTGCCTTTGCCTTTAGAGAGCTGGGATTAAAGGCATGCATGGATCAACTAGATACTATTTTATCCACAGCAGTAAAGCTATTTAAAAAGTTGAAGCATTAGTGTGTATTTAAATTGTTTCCTTTTTTTGTTTTAAGGACCACCAGGAACTGAAGTTGAAATAATAGGGTCTAACCTTGGATTTGATATCTCGGATGTCTCAGTGATGATAAAGGACAGTGTATGTAATGTGACTACTATCAATGACACTGTGTTACAGTGCATTGTTGGAGAGCATGCAGGAGGCATTTTTCCTGTGATGATGCTTCACAAGACAAAAGGCTCTGCCCTCTCCTCTGTTGTATTTGAGTACCCACTCTTTATTCAGAGTGTTCATCCAAGACAAGGTGATCAGAGAGGTTATATTATTCCTGAACTCATTTAGAAACAATATATGTTTTAAAGTTAAGCCATGGCTTGTACCTCTTATAGGCATAAAAATACTTTATTTGTCCAACAAATTAATATACAAGAGTATTAGTTAATTATTCTAAAATATTAAGTTTTATATTTCTCATATGAATGTATTATTTAAATTTTTCAGATTTTAAATTGTCATTTTACATGTGAGAATTCTAAAATCATATTTAGTTTAACTGGAATATAATTGTTTCCACACAAAATAATGTTTCTACTTGAAAATTAATGGTTAAGAACCTCTAAAAACTATGATGAAAATGTTACATGTATGTTTTCAGAACTCTGAAATCCTTTGTGACATATCTCTTAAATTTTAGTCTCTAGAATTATTTACTTAAGTTACAAGAAATAACATTTATTCATTGCAAATGTAAACACCACAAATATAATAACATATATATAATTATAATAATATAATTTTAGATCAAAGGAAGTTTATATAAAGTAATTTCTTTTTCAAGTTTTTAACTAAAACAAATATGTACAGAGAGGATATTTTGAATATTCCCTCCTACTGTCTTATTCAGGGAGTTTTGGTGGTGGCCAGACCATGACTGTGACAGGCACTGGATTTGATCCACTGAATTCAGCTGTATTGGTCTGTGACTCTGAATGTGCAGTAGACAAGCTTGGATCTGATGCTACAGCACTGTTTTGTGAAATTCCACCTTATAATAAGGGTAAGTACTCAAAAAAAAAATGGCAACCTTAGAGAAATGCAAACCTTAGTAAGATTACAGCATCTTTTTTTTAAGTTGTTAAATTCTTTTGGTGTAATTGAGTCTGATTTATGACCATCCTGATTTTAAGCAATTTGGTCAGCCATTTACTTTCTAGCTTTGTAACTCTGAGGTCTTTAGTTTGTGACATCAGTTGGTGGATGGCTCTTAACTGAAAATTCAAACGGAAAACATGAACATGTCTTTGGTTCTTGTTAAATTTTCTTTCTTTGGGAGAACTTTTCAATCTCTCTCTGCCTCATATTCTAAATGTACCAAATTTGGTTTAACATAATGACATTCTTCATAGGGTTATTGTGAAGTTAATATGTGTAAATGAATGGATATCTGGAACATGATTTTTCTGCTATTATAATTAATTCTTGTTTATTTTTACTAATTGAAAAATAAAACCTAAGCTCTTAGGCATTCCTAACATCTCAAATTTCACCCCCTCCTTTTTTTATTATTTATTTATATAATTTTTTTCTTTTATTATTATGAACAAAGAAGTCACACTTTCTATCCTTGTACATCCTTATTCAAGGTCCTTTCCCCCTCCCAACACATCAGGTCATTCTCTCTTCTCCACAACTCCCCATCTTCCCCCCACTCTCCCGGGCAGGCGGCAAGTGGTCCCAAGGTCCCACTGTCCCAATATTGCTTAGTTCAGCCTCCACTCCTGGCAGATCCAGTTTTCTCTCCCCTCCCTCAAGAGGGAGTCAGGTGTTCCTCTAGGGGGAGTGGGATCTAAGGAATCAGTCCAGGGTTTTTCTGATCCCAAGCTGTTCAGTGGTTGTGGTTTGCAGCTTGGGCATGCTTTGCATTTTTCTTGTTTGTTTGTTTGTTTAGAGTCCACTAATGAGTGAGTACATCCCCTGCTTATCTTTCTGGGTTTGTGATATCTTGCTCAGGAGGATATTCTCCAAATCTATCCATTTGCCTGCAAATTTTAGGATATCATTTTTCCTTACTGCTGAGTAGTACTCCATTGTGTAGATGTACCACAGTTTGTTAATCCATTCTTCAGTTGAAGGACATCTAGGTTGTTTCCAGGTTCTCGCTATTACAAATAATGCTGCTATGAACATAGTTGAGCTAATGCCTTTGGAGTGTGACTATGCCTCTTTAGGGTATACACCCTGAAGTGGTATTGCTCAGTCCTTCACCCCCTCCTTTTTTAAATCTCCCAACTAATTAAACAGGCTCCTCCCCATTCCAGTTTTTCTGTTAAATAGAGACATTGTTAACCCTAATTTTGTTGGTTGTGAATCTCAATGATCTACTGGTACGTAAAAATGTGTCATCATTCTTTAACTAAATTTAAAAAGATATTTATATGACTTTTTACGCAAATAAAGAATATGCTTTATGTGCAAACATTTTAACACAACACTTTACAGTTTGTGAACTTTTTGCTTACTTTAATTTTTGATGTGTTGCTTCATTTATCATTTTAACACTAAAGTTTATATCTTGATAAAAGTATGCAGCAACATTTCTGAAAACTGGCAGGTTGCTGAGTCTCAACACTGGCTCCTTCTCTTTTGTTCACATTCCATGGGCTCCTTGTTGGGTCTCAGCCACTCTCCTACCTCCTCTGTTACCTATGCTTTTGTCTCTCCTTTTTGTAATTCTAATTTGTAACATTTGACCCTCTAGGACTGGATAACTAAGGTGGCAGGTTTGCAGAATTATCCACAAGAGCAGCTCTGAGAGAAAACTGAGAGCTCGATCTCTCTGTCTTTCCTTTTTCCTTGTAATAATGCCTATAGGTTCTGTGATATTTTTAGTTGTTGAGAGAGGATTTTGCTAGCATGTGTACAATCTGTGTGCATTGCAAAGTTCTCATAAGAAAAGCATGAATATATTAAAACAAATATTTAGGAGTTTTGGTAGTTAATCTGGGCCTGACAGCAAAAGGATACTCAGTTTGAGTCCCTTCTCATAGGCGGGGGACCTGATCAAGCCTGTGGAGTGAGTGTGGTCAACGGGAAGGACTCATCCCAATCCATGATGCCATTCACATACACCTTGTCTCTGACCCCACTGGTCACTGAAATATTTCCCAGGAGAGGCAGCACTGCAGGGGGCACCAGACTTACAGTCACAGGATCTGGATTCAGGTACTGCCTTTACGCAGGTGCACACCAATATGTCTCTAGATGCAAGCTGTAAAATTTGTTCTCTCCTAAGCATCACAGTAATTAAGTACAGTTTCATAGTTTGGACCTTTCTGTCTGCAAGTCAAGCTTAAGGTACAAAATAATCTTAACATTCTGCATTCCCTAAATATTCAGTGTGCTAGGGACCTTCGTACCCACAGAAGGTTCCTTCTCTGCCATTTAATTTTAATCATTTTTAATCTTATTTCATCTTTATATTCAGGAGGCTAAGGTTCAAAGGTGAAATGACTTGCCCCGAACCAGCAATACATTGACAAACACAAATCATTTGTTGTCATTTCCCCACCATCTCCAATCACAATTTGTTTCATTGGTGGAAAAGTAAAGTCTTTTTTTTTTTTTTTTTTTTTTTTTTTTTTTTTCAAATCCATTCCTTTGCATCCAGGCACGTTCTTTTTCAGATCCCATTACTCACTGCCATTGCCATCTTTCTTCAGTAGATAAAGCTGACATTCAAAGCATGGAATACTAGTAGTTCAGTTTCTCAAGTATTTGCAGTATCAAGTAGAGGTTACATTCTAAGGCTTGTGACTGTGCTCAAAATATTGCAAAGGAAAAAAAAAATCCATGAACGATTTTTACAGTTTGTGAAATGCAACTCTTCGGTGCCCACAGAGAATCTTGAAGACTTGAACTCCCACAGCCTTTTCTTTAATAGTGGAACATTTACTGATTTGTACATTTCTGTATCCTGATGTCTTTAGGTCTTTGCTTACATTTTTCTCATCAAATATTTCTGAATCTTAATATAGTGTCAGCTTGCGCTCTGATAGACCACAGTGTCCTATATGACCACTAGTTTTACGGTAACATGAATGTGAGGCTTTTAAAACATGAAGTAGAAAGTTAAGATAAGCATGCATGGCTAACCATCTCTTCCTTTACAGTGAAAACACACAGGATGTTCATGTCTCCATAGCCAATGACAAGTGTGATGTCCAGCACTCTAACAAGACACATATAATCTGCATGACAAGTGCTCATGCTCCTTCAGGGTGGGCTCCAGTTCAAGTCAGCATCAGAAACATCGGCATGGCCAAGCTGGTAAAAATCGGCAGTTACATACAGTAACCACAGCAATGAAAATCTAGCACCCTGGAGGCTGGCTGATTTCAAGTAGATATCTTATTTTAATGGTTCCAACAAATCATTTAACTATTTCTGTACTAAACTTAAGCAGTGCACATCTTTATAGTTTATTATTCATGTTGTATTTTATATTTTAATCATTCCACATATGGCATAATTAATAAATTTTAACTCTTTTATAATCATGAAATACATGATTCATTTGTAACATCTTTAAGGTGAGTTTTATTTCATTACTTAGGTAAATTTATCTTGTTCTAGATTTTTTGAGCAATTTTTTGATAAATCCTCTGAATTTTATGGCTTCTTTACATACTGTTACAGGAGAATACTGACTTCTTATATGTTGATGTGTGGTCTGCCAACTCCTCATGGGGAGGAAATCCGCCACCAGAGGAAGGGTCACTTGCTGTTATTACAAAAGGACAGATAATTCTGTTGGACCAAAGTACCCCTATCCTAAAAATGTTGCTTATTCAAGGTAAATTTGTAAAAATCTGTGTATTAGACTCTGCTGATAATTTCTTTGAAGTTAATGCTCATGGTTGTGAGCATTAATCTTTGAACTAGGCTTTTAAAATCTGTTTGTGATTATGAATTTATTTAGTGTGCTGCTACTAGTAGTCTTCAAACTTTGTTTCATAGATTTTTTTTCAGGAATAGTATGGGAGGGTGATGAACATCTTGATGTACTCACATTTAATTGATTAAAATAACAACATTTCTCATGTCAAAAGTACTGAGGTGGTAGATCCCAAAGTCTACACGATTGTAGACATTTACACAAGTCAATCTTAGACAACCCCTGACTGCCCTTGAAAACTGACTACAATTCTCTCCTTTGTCATGAACATGATTTCAGTTATAATCTAGTGCTCTGCTTCTTGGTAATCTGGCTCTAGTATAATAATGAAATGATTACAGCAGTTACAATTATACAGAAAAGAAATATTAAACAGTGATTATAAAGTGCTTGGAGCTTTTGTGCATAAACCTTGGAATAATGGTCTTATTGCTTTCAGAATGCTGTAATTTTATGAATATTTTTATCTTATGCAATTATAAAAATGTTTGTTCTGGAGGTAAAGTTGTACTGTCTTCAAATTGATATCAGTCTTATAAAAAGGCATCTTAATATATTCTTAACAATGCTACTCAAGCTCTTCCTGTGGAACAAAATGGTAAAAATATAGAGCTACCTTTTTTTTTAAGGTCAGAGCTGATGTTGATATTATAATGGTTTCTACAAAGATAACAATACCTTTGTTCTTAATTTATAGTTTGAAGCCCTGTTTTATAGAATTAACTTGTGTACTTGTATTGTTTAATGATAATTCAGATAACCCTAGAATATCTTAAATTGTCCCAGAATTTCTTGTGCTGTTGTCTCTTGGGGTCTCATGACATATTAAAATTTTGTGGTTCATAGGTGGGACTCTGATATTTGATGAAGCTGATATTGAACTTCAGGCAGAAAATATCCTAATCACAGAGGGAGGTGTTCTTCAGGTATAGCAAATCTACCTTAATTGTATTGTTTAAAATACTAGGTGTAAAATAAGGAGTTAATCCTACCAAATTCTCTGGAAGTTGTCTTTGTTTAGATAGGTTAAATTAGTGTAACAAACTTGCAGAAGGTTGATTTTCAGAATATTCCTGCATCTTCATAAATAGAATATAGTGTGTTGTTAATGTAGAGTAAAAGGGAAAGTGCCCTAGGTCAATCTGCACACTTTCTGAAGATGAACTGTTGTATATGGAGCTATTTGGTTTTTTTTTTCTTTTTTCTTTTTTTTTAAGCAAACTGAGGAAAGGGTTTATTTGGTTTACACTTCTACAGAATCATTCATAACTGAAGGAAGTCAGGACAGGAACTCTAACAGACAAGGATGCTGGAGAGAGAAGCTGATGCAAAGGCCATGAAGGGGGTCTGCTTAGCTTATTTTCTTGCTTTCTCTGGCTTGCAGATGGAGCTATTTGAAAATTCAGGTCTTAGGGTTGGGAAGAGCTAGCAAAATGACAAAAGAAAAAATGGACAGCATCCAAGGAACAAAACCGGAGGCCATACTCTAGACTCCATACTTAGAACCATTGGCTTGAATCACAGCTGAGGGATCAGGGTAACATGTTTAAAAGCTGAGTCCTTTTGATATTAGTGTTTTCTGAGTTACAATAGCACACACATGCACCTACACACTCATGAAAACAAATACACAGATAAAAATGTAAAGCTTACATTGTGAAAGATATGAATAGAAAATTCTCTAATGAGGAAGAAAAGGGAAAGTGGTTATCTTTGCTTGATTAAGAGTTGTGAATTGTTGAGTTTTAGTTTTCTGAACAAGGCTTGTGAATACTTTCAGATTGGGACAGAAGCATCCCCATTTCAACACCAGGCTATCATTACTCTGCATGGGCATCTTAGGTCTCCTGAGCTCCCTGTATACGGAGCTAAAACATTGGCTGTGCGTGAGGGCACTCTGGATTTGCACGGTAAGCTGAGGATACTTCAGTGAAAATGTTCCAGGCTTCCCCTGGTTTTGGATATTCTCTGTTCCCTCTTTCTTTCTGACACTAACCCTTGGTCTCAAGAGCCCCACTCACAAGCAAGTCTCAGAATGAAGAGCATGTTTTTATTCTGTGCCATATCATACCCTTTTTATAGCCAACTCTATAGATTACAAACACTATTACCTCTATTTGCAATTTTCTTATGAACTCTGTATACATTATTTAAAGGCATGTTATTACAAACCTAATGGTTAATTTTCTGAAGCAAGAATCTTTAACCTTTCTTTTTTTGAGATAAGTGATTAAATTCTACATTAAAATAATTTTCCCCAAATAGACATAATCTAAATGCAGAAAGCACTTAGTTATTCAGAAAACACATCTATGTGGCTTCCAGGTCTGCCCATTCCTGTGGTCTGGACTCGCTTGGCTCACACTGCAAATGCAGGAGAATGGACTTTGATTGTACAAGAAGCAGTGACATGGAAGGCAGGAGCTAGCATTGTGATTGCTAGCACAGGACACAGGTATCTGCTGATGTTGATTTATTTAAGATACAGATTAAAAAAAAATAAAAAAAACTAGGAAAAAAGGGAATAATTTGGAATTGCCCCCAAACTACTTTATTCTAACTTGAGTCATTTGGGGAAAAAAAATGAATGGATCTAAACTATAGTAATATGTAGTAATAAAATATTTTTATAGGGTTAGGTTCTTAGGAGAGATTCCCTGAAAGAAGCATGCTATTACTAAAGGTCTCTTGAAAATGTCAGACTGTGGTGCTTTAGCAAAAGCCATTCATGAAAACAAAAATGAAACCAGGCTTCTTCTGGGGTTATTAAAGGATGCTGAGCAGCAGGAAGAACTCCTGTATCCTACAGGCTTGGCAGGGTTTCCCACTGCACAAACCTAGAGTTAGTGACAGAGTAAAGAGAAGAAATCAGAGAGAGCCAGCAGAACTTCTCACATCTGAAGCTGTTTCCACCCCTTAATTTCCATTTAGTTATATATTCTAGCAATAAGAAATTGAAATCTAGTACAGCTGCCCCGAGCATATCAGGAAGCAAGGGTGAGAGGAGCTTTAGTTTAGCTTGGTATTTAAATTACAGACACAAAGATTGCATGCCGTTACATTTATCAGGAAATGAAGAGTAATTATAACAAGAAACAGATCTGCCAAGCCCATGGCTGAATTTGAAAATTAAAATGCAAGGTGCCGTTTCTCAAGTTAAAAATAGACTTGCAGATGTTAGGAAGAGATTAAATATATACTTACAAATTTAGTTCTGCAAATGCCTCTTTATTCTCCCCTTGGAAGAAAATTTAAATTATATAATGACAAAACAAACAGGAGGAAAATCGCGGGGCTCACTAATAGAACAGACTGTCCTGATTTAAAGCCTTTCTATGTGAAATAAAAGAGGAACTTTACAATGTAGAACAGATCTGGTTTTAAGAAACATGAATTAGGGCTGGAAGCTAGGCACACAACCAAAACATCAAGAAACGTGAGTTAAGGGTTTCCCATCAAATCTAGTTCGGTTGGCAGCGTGCTTACCAGGCATGCACAAAGCCCGAGTCAGCTTCATGTTGCAGCAGTGTATAAACTGCAACGTACCAATGGATGTCTGCAAAGCCAAAATTCAATAAGTACACAGGAGAATTTAATGGCATCCTCATCAGCTACAGAGTGAGTTCAAGGTAAACCTGGGATAGATGAGATCCTAAAAAGCAAACAAACAAGAAAACCACTTTCTTTACTATAGCCTCTTTATCTAAGATAGTTCAAGAAAAACAGCCTAAACTGCTTCCACATACCACCTGTGAGATCTGCCTTTGAGTTACTCTTAAGCTGTCTGAAGTCTCCATCTCTCCCTGTCTCCTTGCCCACTGCTCCTCTTTTGGGCCTTTAGGGGCTCTAGGTTCCTAAGGCCCCATACCATCTTGGAGAGCAGTTTTGTTCTGTATCCTTTAGTTTCTTTCATCATTATCATGAAAAAAATCATTAAACTGTTTCAAATTTTCATGTCCATTTCATGCCATGTTCCCTCCTTCCTCTTTTAACAGAGTCGAATGTTTTACTTCCCCAGAGCATTATCAGTGAGCTTCCAGGTCTCATGATCCCCTCCTCCTGAACATCAAATCCCTATGGCACTGCTCTTGAGCTTCTGTTCCATCGGCTTTTCCCAATTTCAGTTTAACTTGATTTGCCATAACTGGATGAATATAGCATCTTTCTGGTTTCCTTAAGTGCCCATCAGGCAAAATAATTCAATGTGCAGATGATAAGAGAGATATGTTGAATGAGGACAGTAATGTGGTTGTTCTGAGTACCAACAGAGAAGTATATGCTCTAATAGAAATCTAGAAGTGTTGAGAAAAATGAAAGAGTTCCTTTTTAATCTAGATTATATATGACACTGACATTTTACCCAGCTTTTCAAACTAAGAAAGAATTACAGGAAAAATAAGGACAAAAGAAATCTTAGTTCTCTCCCCTAAGATTTCTTGTTGACAGAATCAATCACAATTTGTAGAAACTATAAAATAATGTCTTGGCACCTTCAGCTTAAAATCAGAGGTCTTTTCTACTTGCTATTTTCAGGGTTTATTTATATGCCTGGAAAGCAACCTAAGCAAACCCCAAGTTTGTTGAAGAACTAAACATATGAATGTGTAATAGACTTAACAAGAGTCATTTACTGGGTCTATTTGAGAACAAGCTGAAACTTGTAGTAGTATGTTTGTGGCCCCGACTTTGAGGCCTGGCCCTGTGGCCTGGACCTACAGACCCGAAGACCCGCAGTCCCAAGAAACACTAAAATGCTTACATTAATTTTATGCTGATCAGCCTCTGGCTCTGGCATATTGCTAGCTAGCTCTTGCTCTTAAACTAACCCATCTTGTTCAACCATGTGTTTTGGTAACTTTTCTCAGAGAAGTATTTCAACTTCTTTCTTCTGCATCTGATTGTGGTGTCTCCTTGGCATCTCTCTGGCTTCTCCATGCTGCTCTTTCTGTTCTCAGAGTTTTCTTAGTCTGGTAGCCCTGCCCATACTTCCTGTCTGCCTTCAGCCAATCAGCATTATTATTAAACCGGTAGGTGAGACAGTTATTTACAATGGAATAGAACACAATTCCTGTACAGAAACTGAATAATTTTTCTGCTTAGAAATGTCTAATGGTTGCTCTTTTTGTAAAAGTTTCTCTACTTTGTCATGATTGATACCCTTGGACCAGATAGTTGTAGCTGTAGGAATACATCATATAAGTCTTTTTTTAAAAATGTCTTTTTTAATATTCATTTTTATGTTATGTGAATTGGTGTTTTGCCTGCATGTAAGAGTGTCAATCTTGGAATTACAGACAGTTGTTAGCTGTAATCAAACTTAGGTCCTCCGGAAGAACAGACAGTGCTCTTAACTGCTGAGCCATCTCTCCAGCCCCATCATGTTTGTCTTACAGGATGCTGAGAAACCTCTCTAGGATTTTCTCATTGATGCCAGTAGCACATTGTTCCCACTGAAGCTCTTGACAGCCATTACTGGGAGTCTAAAATAATTCTCATTTAAGAACCTTTGAGGATGACCCTTAAAACTATAAATGATTGTTTTTGTTCACTCTGAGAAAATCAGAGTGAAAATCAGGTTTGAAATGAATCATAAAACTTACTCAAAGTATAAACTAATTTTATTAAATATCTCTTCAGAATACGCCATGACACTTTTTTTAAGCACCTTACTTGAAAGCAGAGAAGGGAAGTTGTGTAGAATGTAAAAATAAATGAAAATTTTGATTAATAAGAAGAAAATAAATGTCAGATATTATAGATACATATTCTCCACACATGTGTTTGTATTCTATTCTCAAGACTTATAATTTGTCTATTACTTAATTTGTATTAACTGGAACTTTAATTATGTTACTCAGTGCTGTGAGCTGAATACAAAATGTTCCCCCTAGACTTTTATGTTTGCAAACTTGGTTTTCTACTGGGGATGCTGTTTAAAAGCTGTAGAATCTTTAGAGGTGGAACCTGATTAGAGGAATCATTGGCTGTTTCCATGCTACTCTCTTCTTACCGGTTGTGGAGGTCACGTGGCTAGTTGCTTTGTACTCCTGCCACCACACCTTCCTTGAAGTGGTAGACTATATCTTTTAAAGTATAAATTGAAACAAATTCTTCTTCCACTTAGTTATTTTCTAAACTATTTGGTCACATTAGTCACATTAGTTAAAAGTATTCAATAAAAAGTAATCAAGAAAAAAATCCTTACTTTATAACCAAAGCATTCAATTTTTTTTTAAATGCGGAAGAGTTAACAATAACTATACAGAGGATAAGAATCATAAGCATGGCTTATCAAGGGTAGAAATACAAATAAGATTGCTACACATATATTTTCTTTGTGTTCAGCTTTCCCTGTATATCCTTATTCAAGGTCTCTTCCCCCTCCCAACACATCTGGTCATTTTTCTTCTCTGCAACTCCCCATCCCCTCCCT
>PVIH01000834.1:225238-268108 GCA_004025045.1 Sigmodon hispidus | reverse complement strand
CTATAGTTGGACTGATCAGTCCAGGGTGTTTCTGATCCCAAGCTGTTCGGTGGTTGTGGTTTGCTGCTTGGGCATGTTTGACTTTTTTTTTCTTGTTTGTTTGTTTAGAGACCACTAGTGAGTGAGTACATCCCCTGCTTATCTCTCTGAGTTTGTGAGACTTCGCTCAGGAGGATATTCTCCTTTTGAAACAAATATAAAAGTGTGTATATTAACTTCTAATTTTTTAAAATCTTACAGACACAGTCAAGGAGAAAATGAGAAACGGACCATTGCGTCGATATCAGCTGATGGAAAAACCATAACACTAACTAGACCGCTAAACTACACACACTTAGGAATTACTGTCACACTCCCAGATGGAACTATGTTTGAAGCAAGGGCAGAGGTTGGAATTCTTACAAGAAATATCTTAATTAGAGGATCTGATAATGTGGAATGGAATGACAAAATTCCATCATGTCCTGATGGATTTGACACAGGTACATTTAGCATCAGTCATATGATAGTGATCAAGCTAATGTTCAAGACATGTTGGTTTATACTGAGGTATATTATTCTGTTTTCAACTTTAAACCAAACCATATAGACAATAGGTATGAAAACTTGGAAACATTATTGGCTTGAAAGTCTCTGCAATATAATGATAAAAATGATTATTACTGATACCAAATTGGAAGAAATAAGTGTGCTTAGAATCTATTGGTAAAGTCTCTTCCTATTCTTGTGATTTCTTATTATATGTTTCTATTCTCAGAGTTCTTTATTATTCCGTCTTAATGAGCACGGAGTTATATGACATCTAGAAGCTACATCACTTAAGTTTACCAAGAAAATGTAGAATACAGTATTTGATGTTTTATTTAGCAGACCTTTAACACTTTTTTACCTCTTTTCCAAAATCTGTATTATATATGGGGGTAGTTTCATTGTAGATAGATATCATAATATGTAGTTCATGAAAAAAGTTGTAGGTGGAAAATGGACATATGAGAAGATTAAAAACAAGTTTACATAGATAAATATGTGTGTGGCTCTCTATAAAGTTTAAGATAGACTAGGGCAGCTCCAATGCCTTTGAAATTTTAGCCCAAATCATTCTTTGCATTCTATCTTATACACTGCAGAATATTTTCCAGTATGCCTGACCTGTACCAACCAAATATTAGTAACCTTTCCATGACTGTGTCAGCCAAAAATGATATCCAGATGTTGTAGAAATATTCTCTGAAAACAAAATTATCTCTAGTTGTAAGTCACAGAACTATACTATACCCCATTAGTCAACAAGCCCAACAAGCCTAAAATGTCAGTAATTTTCATTAGCAAAGAATACTTTGTATTCATGTTCCATCTGTCTGATCTAATACAGATCCTTTTCATTATGATCATTTCTGAATTCAGATGGATGTCAGCTTTGTCTCAGTGTGGGCTTTCTTCATCTCAAAAGCAAAAAATAGATGACTAAGGAAAAAAGGCATCAATTAATTGATTAGGTTCTGAAATGATGTATATTGTTTCTGTTTATGGGCTGTTGGCTGGAAATAAGTCAACACCTACAATGAAGTTCAAGGGAATGATTTAGTAAAAGGTCCAGAACACACAGTAGAGAATTACTGGATATTGATGCATTTTAATGATGTGTTAATACCATAAAGCAGATTATCTTTTGACAAGTTATCTCTTAATATTTTTATAATCATTAGTAAGTGATGATATAATAACAGAAAAAAGTTTTTTAATGGCTTCTTTCAATGGTAGCATAAGTTCATTGGATTTTATGTTAAATAACCTATTTTCTGATGCCATTTTATCTGTATCAAATCTTACAGTAGATATGAAAGCAAGTCTCAAGGTGTTTAATATGTGAATACTTCCTGTTATGCAAAATGGGCTGTCAGAATCTTGTGCTATAGAAGCATATGTCATCAATTCCTAATTTGAAGAGGAAGCATCAGAAGCTAACAAAATACAATTATTATTATTCATTCAGTCATTCAAATATTATTTAATACTGTCTCTAAAAGATGCTTAAAAATATGCAAAGATGAATAAGACAGAGCACTTACCTTTTTATTATCTACAAAAATGATATGAATATGTAATAATTATGTTCCAGAATGAGGTTCAAATTATATGTAAATAAAGAGCTACAAAATGAGTATAAGGGCATTTTTAACAAGAATATTGTTGCAAGGTCTTGAATAATGCTTTAAAATATTTGAAGGAGAATTTGCTACACAGACATGCCTTCAAGGAAAGTTTGGAGAAGAAATAGGAAGTGACCAATTTGGAGGCTGTATTATGTTGCATGCTCCCTTACCTGGGAATAACATGGTAATTGGAAGAATAGAATATGTAGAGGTAAGAGTAATTATTATTAAATCACCAGGGTGTCATACAGTGTATTGAGCTCCTGATATTTGCTATACTCTACTTTCAATATGATAGCAGACAGATAAATGAACAGTATCAATACAGCCAGTTATTCACTTATTGGAACATTCTAAATATTTGGGTTTTTTTTATTTTAAAGCTTAAAACAGATCTGACTACACATACAATTCAAAACATAACAATGACTTCATATTACATCTAAAACACAAAATTCAATTCCTTTTCATGGGACCATAGGAGCTCAATTCTAGCTGTCATGATTTTGTCACCTGTGACTTCTCCAAATCAGCTTAGCCAAATGTATGTCGAATACATTTCTGATTCAAGTTCACTGCCCTTGCTCTTTGTTCAGTTTTAGATGCTCATTCATCAAAGCTTGCAGATTTCACATTCTTATTTCTACTGAGTTTCTTCTCAATGTTACTTCATAAGAGAGGCCCCTCTTTACTATGTTTACTTAATATTGCTAACCAAACTCCTAGTTACCTTTGTTTACACAAATTCTGATGTTTTTATGGATATCAGAATCTTTTTCATGTCTTTTCAATAATCAGACTTTACAATAATCAAGACTTATAAGTTATGATCAAGTATGCAGTGAAGAAATGAGTAGCGAATGATTAGATACACAATATCAAAATCCATAAGCCCATTCTCAGCACAGCTAAATATCATTGATAGTGACAAAGTCATTTTCTCATAGCCCTTTCTTAATATAAGTTACACATCTGACATCTGAGATATGAACTGATTGAGATTTCCAGAACTGAGTTGTATATTAAGTATTAAAGAACTTTATAGAAAAAAATAAATAGCTGTTCTAATATTTTCTTTCTTTAGACAACTGGCTTATGTTAAATCACACTTGTGTATTAGATCATAGATAATTAGAGTATACAGATAATAGATAATAATCATAGATAATTACATCACAGACTTGAAAGAACACACAGCTGAATGGTTAGTAACAGAATCCAATTAGCTTCATTCCCACTTGAATTGTGTTGAGCTTTGCCAATGTGAAAAGAGACTCAGGCTGCTTAGAGTTTCTTCATCTGTAAGATGAAGTTAGTTCAGACCTCCTGTGATTATGGCAAAGACTGTGACCTTGCATATAAACAATACAGTGTCCAGAACATGGTAAATATCCCAAAGTGTTTCTTATATACAGGAATCAAAGGGTCAGGAAAAAGAAGACATAGAACTTTATTTTGTTAAATAGGAAAATTCAGTAGTAGAGAGTTTTATTTTATTAAACAAATGTTTAGTTGTAGAGAGGAGGTAAAACACTAAAGAGTCAAAGCTGGGTTTGAGTTCATAGTAAAGAGCAAAGCTACCATCCAACAATATGTACTCACTCATTCATTCATGCCCTAACAGTATTCTTTTATTGTTTTGCATTATATAAAAGATTGTACTTAGAATAAAATACTATTTTCAAATAATAACATGAATAATATTGGAGATATTAATGTAAATATACTCATTTATTTATATGAACTTGGAGATTATTTTGAAATAGGAAATTACTGAACAGTTCTTATTTCTGGTGTAACAGGTGTTCCATGCTGGCCAATCTTTCCGTTTGGGACGATACCCAATACATTGGCACCTACTTGGAGATTTGCAATTCAAGTCTTACGTAAGAGGCTGCGCAATTCATCAAACATTCAACAGAGCTGTTACAATCCACAATACACATCATCTTCTTGTTGAGAAGAATATTATATATGATATAAAGGGAGGAGCATTTTTCATAGAAGATGGTATTGAACATGGCAATATTCTACAGTATAATTTGGCCATCTTTGTACAACAAAGTACTAGTCTTCTCAATGATGACGTTACACCAGCTGCATTTTGGGTAACCAACCCTAACAACACCATAAGACACAATGTGGCTGCTGGAGGCACTCACTTTGGCTTTTGGTACAGAATGAATGACCACCCTGATGGCCCATCCTATGACCGAAACATTTGTCAAAAAAGAATTCCTCTTGGAGAGTTCTTTAACAATACAGTTCATTCTCAAGGGTGGTTTGGACTGTGGATATTTGAAGAATATTTCCCCATGGAAACAGGATCTTGTACTTCTATAGTGCCAGTGCCTGCTATCTTTAATTCACTCACTGTCTGGAATTGCCAAAAAGGAGCTGAATGGGTCAATGGAGGGGCTCTGCAGTTCCACAACTTTGTGATGGTGAATAATTATGAGGCTGGAATTGAGACCAAGAGGATCTTGGCTTCTTACATTGGAGGATGGGGTGAAATCAATGGAGCTGTGGTTAAAAATGCCAAAATTGTTGGTCATCTTGATGAACTAGGAATGGGGTCTTCATTTTGCACCTCGAAGGGCCTGGTTCTCCCATTTAGTCAAGGCCTGACTGTGTCATCTGTACACTTTATGAATTTTGACCGACATGACTGTGTGGCTTTGGGAGTAACATCAATCACTGGGGTCTGTAATGACAGATGTGGAGGCTGGAGTACAAAGTTTGTCGACATCCAGTATTTTCATGCACCTAATAAGGCCGGCTTTCGCTGGGAACATGAAGCAGTACTGATGGACACTGACGGTTCACTTACAGGTAATGTCATCCTTTAATGTATGACATTGAGTGACTAAGGCTGTAGCCTAGCAGTAAACTATACTACTGTATAATACTGACTTCAAAATTACAGAAAACCCAGGCACCAATGACATAATTCCTTTTTAAAGAGATCCAAGCTATGAGAAGCATCCTCCAAACGTATCCTTTGTCTCTTCCATTAGCAATTAGATTATAAATTAATGATAGTTTGATGGAACATTAGGGGAGATGAAGCTCACTGCCATTTTAATGCTAGGATACCACTATCTGCCTTCATTTTTCATTAAGGTAAAAATTGTTTTGTTTTCCCAAGCCTGGATTCAGCCATACTCCATACAAATAGATATAAATTTAAACTCCATTTTTAAACCATGCAGTCAGAATATTGCTAGAATATTTTTTAAAAGAAGTGGCAAGCCTGCTCTCAATTCCTTTGTAGTTTAAATTTTAAATTTGTATTTGCTTAAAAATACATTTAAAAAACCAGGAATTATGAAAAAATATAATGTAGTTGTTATTGTCTAGTTCTAACTCTGTCATGGATTTTTTTGTTTTTGATGGTAGATAAATGAATAAATATATATTTGATAATGAAGATGTAAGATTCGATGTAAAGCTTCATAGCTTCAGAGTTGTTGTTCTAGTTGTATCAAAGTTTATTGCAATGCATGAAATTTGGATCTGGTTAAAGTCAGTGTGTAATTATTCTTATTTGCAAAATTTTTTATAATTAAGTTTATTAAATTATTAAATAAAATGTTAAGCCAAGAAAAATTAATATGTATCATAGAATTTTTCTATGATTTTAAGTAATTTAAGCCCAAATATGTCATATTTTCTATGTATATTGATTATTTCTATAGGTTTTTATCTTTACAAATTATTAATGATGGACCTGCCTAAACAGGGTAGGAAGTATATGTTGGTGTGTTACCTAGTACATTTTAAGAATGAACTGACAGATAATTGATAGAGGGTAGTGACTGAGTTCTGAAAATCTCCTTGAAAGATGAAATAACATTCTTTTCAATGTTCACATGGTTTGAGTTCTCAATGACTGTTGATAAATTCTGTCCCCTATCTAACTGTGGCTTTCAGAATGGAGAATATTGTGTTGGTTCTGCCAATACTTATGTGTGACTTTTATTCACTCACAGTAGAGATTTTAAAGATTAATTACTTTACCACATTGCCCAATGGAGATCAATCATCTTGCTAGTGCCTGGGAGGATTGTTTCTAAGTCTCCTTAGTCCTTTCTGTGGGTGGGTTTCCTCTCCAATGATTACAGAGCCAGGGTGGGGCTTTCTCTGGAAATTGAGCATATATGTGTTTAAAAGCACATAATATATGAGCAAACCTTTCAGATTCAAATCATTTTGTGAATCCTGAATCAAGTCATTTGTGCTACTTCCCATCCCTTACTTCGACTTTCATGGATACTTTGACTCTTGTGTTTCAAATACATTTGTGGTGAGTCCCTTGACAGAAAAGTCTGCTGTAACACCTATGCATCCTTGTCTCTTGAAAACAAAAGCCTCTACCAAGGTTTCTAAAATGTACTGGTAATATTGTGGTCACAGGACCTATGCATTGTAGATCAGTTTTATTAACTTTTGTATATAAAATGGCAATCATGCTGCTTCTGTTCCCCCCCCCAGGGCACAGAGGGCACACTGTCATCCCACACAGCCCCTTACTTGACCCTTCACACTGCACTCAAGAGGCTGCATGGAGCATTGGTTTCCCTGGATCTATCTGTGATGCCTCAGTCAGTTTCCACCGGTTAGCATTCAACAAGCCTACTCCAGTATCTTTACTTGAAAAAGATGTGGTTCTCTCAGACTCTTTTGGTAAGCAAATGAGAACTGTTAAACCATTAATTTCAATGTTCACCTAAGTGTTTGTCAGCATCTTCTTCACGGTGTTGTGAGCATTGTAAAGAACACATTTATACCAGTCAGATTCCATGCAGGAGACAAGCTTCTCACAGTGAGTGTTGGAAGGACAATAAGTAGATGTATAATATTCTATTGACTGAGAAATAACAGACAGTATTATGACAAAGATCAGGAAAGTAGCTATAGCCAATGGAGCAAGGTAGTAAAGATAGATATATCAATCTGCAGACAAATTGTTGTTATGCTTGCTGAATAAGATATGTTGAGCCTTTCCTAGGGTAATACGTGTATATGAAGTGTCATGGACTATTGATTTGTAGCAGTAATAATACTTAGTATGCCTGCTGTACTTGACATCATTATTTGACTAGGTTGTATTTACTTATTATTATTCACAATCCATATGTAATTTTTTAACCAAAAGGGAAGTTGAATTGGGATGTGGTCATAAACTGGCTTTTCATATGTCATAAATTTTGACATCTACAGTTCTTCGTAGTGTGTTATGGTGTATGATGGAAACATCACAATAACAAAAGCCTGAGAAAATTATTACCTTGCATGGACATTTATCTTGGCTCAGTTTCAGAAGTTTCAGTCTGTTGCTTTTGACCCTATACATGACAGTACATCCTAGTAAGGAACACATATGGAAAAATGCTACTGAATCTTTGTCTCACATTCCCTTTGAGGGCCTGTTCTTGCCGACAAATACCTCCCAAGAGGCTGCACCTTTGAAAAGTTCCATTGCTTTTTAATAACACCATCCTTAGGACTGACTATACCTCCAACACATTGGCCTGTGGAGGACAATTGTCTTGCTTAGTGTCTGGGAGGCTTGGTTCTTAGTTCTGTTATTCCTTACTAAGGTTTTTTTATTTCCAATGGCCATCGAATCATTCCTCCCATAAGCTTATCTTTTCTCATTTTCACCTCAGCTAGCTTACCTTGAATGGCTCAAATCTTCATACTTATCATCTATCTATTAATCTATCCATTATTATTATACCTATTAATTTATTCATCTATTTAGAAATTACTAACATTATTTGACTTCCAGTGAGTTGCGCTTCGGTAAATCATTCTTAGTTGAAAATACAATAAAGTTGAAAATGCATCTACTACACATAATATGTTAAACCAGACAGCTCAGTCTAATATACTTTACCCATGCTTGGACACTTGCATTTGTACTTAGTTCAGAAAAGTCTTGTAACACAAACCTGTTTTATAATAATGGCTTGAATATCTAAAATAATAAATTTGATGGTAAGTTTTTGCTATTTTATGACATACCAATGTACAATCCATAACTCATTAATTTAACCCTCATAAATTAATCTTATCTGTATAAATTAAATATCTGTCTGTAATGAAATAACTTTCTTTTCCATATACTGTTGTGATAGACTGAAGACTCTGATAATGACTGAAAGCATGTAAGAATGAAGGATTTTCTAAACAAAATATTTATATTTACAAATCTTATTCTTTACATTTTCTGAATAAAGTCAAATGATGCAGCTTTTTTATAACTAAATCTGTACCTATGAATTTTTATACTGAGCAAATACCTCTTCCCCACTACTGGACTCACTTGGAAGAGGAGCAAAGGTTCAATCTTTCACTTATTTTCATAGTTCCTTTCTAGATGGCAGATCAAACAAGCCTAGTGCTTTTGAACTGTCTACTGCACCTTACCTCTCAACAAAGGTGTCTTTTGCTCTTTGCATTGGTAAGGAACTGGAAAATAAGAAAGAAGTGATAGATTTTTCGAGGAACTTAGATTTCTGTCCTCAGACCTCATATAGACATTTATATGTCATATCTAGTAGCAAATATCACCTTAATGTGATCTCTAAGTGTACTACCTAGCTGGTCTTGAAAGGGTGAAGTAAGGAAAGGTATAGTGGCCCCAAGTAAGAAAGTGCTAATGTAAAGTAGGCTGCCTGCGCTTCACTAGGTGACACAGGAGCCCACTAAGACTCCATATGCTTCCCCACAGAAGGAGGTCCAGAAACCAACTTACTTTCATTTCTCTGCTTTGTCTGTCCTAGCACAAGAAGAAGAAAGGATTTTGTATTTTCTCCTGTTCAAACACGGAGGCATTTCATGAACATGGAGATTATTGTTGCTGCTTATTTTATGTTGTCTTACAGGCACTAGCATTGTTCCCTTTCAGAAGAAACGGCTGACCCACATGTCTGGGTGGATGGCTCTGATTCCAAATGCAAATCACATTAACTGGTATTTTAAAGGTGTGGAACACTTAACCAACATATCATACACATCAACATTCTATGGATTTAAGGTAAATAAGAACTATAAAAACAAAACAGCAGACTACATTGTCATCCTCACATACCCAACTTTTTTCTTTCCTTCTCTGGGTGTATAGGTATGTAAGCTCATGTATGTGGTATATATGCGTAAGTGTATACAGGTGGGAACACCCATCTTATTCCTTTGAGATAGGTGATCTCCCTTAAGACAGGCTCTCTTATTTAATCCAGAGCTAGACTGGAGGCCAGAAAGCCCCAGCAATCCCCCTGTCTGTGAACTTATGCACTGGCACCATGAGTCACACTTGGGTTTTATATGGGGTCCTAAATTCAAGTTCAAGTCATTCTGCTTCCACATCAAGCACTTGTATCCATTGAACCATTTCATTCCCCACTTAGTCAGCCATTCTCTACCCAGAATGCTCTTCCTTCACAAATCAATCTTTTAAAGTCCTATGATGCTCCTTGTATGACCCACTCACTCTAAATCTAATAAGGAGGCAAGTTTTGTCATGTTCCTATGATTATTCTTTTGCCTGCTTGCCTTTGTCCTTATTACTGTGGTAATAACTTACACTTATTTAGTCCCAAGTATCAGTTAAGGATTTATTTGTATCATGAACTAAATAGAGAAAATCATTTCTCACATATGATATTTGTATTTCCACCACATAGTTTGTAGAGAGTAGGTCTCCAGTGTTCAGTAATTGTAATCAGCATCTTAACAATGTACTACCTCCCACATTCTCCACCGATGCTACATATTTGTGTGTCCCAGAAACCATAGCTAGCATGATTTTTAAACTTTTAAGGTATCATAGAAAAGGCACATATGGTGAAAACATATATATTTGCATATGAAACTTACACACCCTTTTGTACATGTGAGTGGAGAAGCTGCATGTGTGTATGGAGAGGAAAAAAGAATGAGAAAGAGAAAGAAGAGAGATCCTTTTTTTTTTTTTTTTTGTTGGTGGAGCTAGCATTTGTTGACATAGACTGCAACATGTCAGACAACACATAAACACCAATTAAAAGGTAAACAAGAAACTAACTTTGATTGTAACACACTACATGAGCTATGTCCATGACATTAAGACTAAGTCATAATATGCAAGATATTTATAATATAAATCAAGCCACACTTTCTGCAACTATCTTAGGAAGAAGACTACGTAATTATATCACATAACTTCACTCAAAACCCTGATATGTTTAATGTTGTTGATATACGGAATGGCTCCTCAAACCCATTGAACTGGAATACTAGCAAGAATGGAGACTGGCATCTTGAGGCAAACACCAGTACCCTCTATTACTTGGGTATGTATTCATAAGGGTGAAAAATTTTTTTTAATCTAATGATTCACCTAAGAATAAGAATAATTTTAATAGGAATATGTGACATACAGAAGCCTGTATTATCAGAATTTGATAAATATTTGTTGAATAAAAATACTAGATATAAAATTTATGCTAAAAAAGACATTTTATTTAAAAGCTTGTGTTATATTTTTGAAGATAATGCTTATATAACCTCACAGGGTCCTGATTACTTTATTTTACAGAATTGGCAGCTGGTATACATTCTATTAATTTTTTAAAAAAATAGTTTTAGAAAATAAAAGTATTTAAGAAGAAAATTAAAACCAGACAGTGCTGGCACATGCCTTTAATCCCAGCAAGGCAGAGATAGGCAAATCTCTGAGGTTGAGGCCAGCCTGAGCAACATACAGAAACCCTGTCTCGAAAAACCAACACAAAAACCAAAACCAACCAAACAAAAAAAGTATAAAATTAAGTTAAATTGTAAAAAAGAATAAAATTAAGTTAAATTTTAAAAAATAATAAAAATAACTAATTTTAAAGCATTCTTATTCTATTTTATGTGTGAGTATATGTTTCTTTTATGTGTTTTTTTGCGCATATGTACCCTGTGGTTACCTTGTGCTCACAGAAGCCAGAAGAGGAGCATAGGTCTCTAGAACAGAAGTTACAGACAGGTTTGAGTTGCCATGTGGGTTTTGGGAATAAAATCAGGTCTTCTGAAAGAATAACACAAGTTTTTAACAGCTAACCCTTTTCTCTAACCTACGAAGGCATTCATTTTGTTAAAATATGTTCATTCTCCTTAATATTCCATATCCCAAAATGATACCTATTTTGCTGAAGTTTCTCAATGCCTACTTTCTGTTCTGAGTAAGTGATATTTCCAAAATGCAATGACTTTGTATAGACTTAAGTACTATAATCATCATGTTAATGTGTTCATTTAAACCATGTTGATTTTGCTTCAGTGTCAGGGAGAAGTGACGTTCCTCAGAGTCAGCCAGTTTCAAGGACGCTCGATCCTGATGTGAAAGATGTGATTATTAATTTCCAAGCTTACTGCTGTGTTCTCCAAGACTGCTTTCCTGTTCATCCACCATCAAGAAAACCAATTCCTAGGAAACGACCAGCCACTTACAGGTATATAGGCCTTCTTCAGCTAGTATCTTTGATGCCTCTTGTGCTATCTTTTTTTATAAATGTCTCCTGGGTGAGTTTAAAACTGCCATCCACTGGCACAATGACTTTTGGTTTACAAATTACATCCACACCCACACTTTTCTCACGTTGGAGACCACTCCCATTCTCCTTGGGAAAAAATGAAGAAAGGTCATTAAAAAAATGGGTACAAAAGTTATTGACAATCTTACATAAGTGGAAAGTTAGTTTGGATTGTGAGAGCTATCACAGTACTTAATTATATAGTTGAGAAAGATGAAGTCCGATGACGTAAGTAAATTGTTTTGAGTTCTCTGAACTGGCCCATGGCATGTCCAATGTAGCATCAGACGCTATGCTTCTTCATTATTACAAAGCTGTCTTAGGTGGTGTCAGTTTTGATGAACGTCAAGTGAAACTTATAAGAAAATTTTTAATTTTTTCAAGTGTAAATCACAAATTTTAATTCTTCCATTTAAAATATCTTCTATCTTATAATATTTTATAGTTATCTGCTTTTTAAAAACTGTATGAATCATCACATTTTAAGTAATATGTAGATGGTTCTCTTACATTTAGTACAAGTCATTTCCAGCAAGAAGATATCAACTTTATAATTACACCCTTTAGGAAATTTTTCATTAGCAAGTAGTTTCTAGAAGGCACAGTTACAATAAGGGCAAGGGCCTTTCTTTCCAGTATGTTTTCCATGTTTATTTCAATTTAATGCAGCCTTCTTTCTGAGTACAAATGTATCACCCAAACCCCTATGCTGTCCCTGCCCAGGGAATAACCTCAATTTATCCTTGGCAGGTAAGAGAGAATTCTTCCTGCCCTTCCATTCACAGAATCTGCCTAAATATAAACTCAAAGTGTACTGATCTTCTATTTCCTATGGCCAAATCTTATAAGCAAATGGAATAATTGGCATATCTCAAATTAAATTAAATTAGTTTAGTTAAATTGGCATATATCAAAATAAGGATTTGATGTAAAGACAGTGTTCAAATTTTTCAAAATAATATTCTTCAATAGAAAAAGTACATAGTTTATATATGCTTTATGAATACTACTAATTGTACATATTACCTTTTCTAGTTAGTAAAATTATTAAATATCTAATTCACACTCTACCCTTCCCAAGAGATCTAAAGTAATGTGCCTTAAGGAAGTGCTCATTAAATACGTAGGGGGCCTGATTAATGTGGTATTACTTTTCCTTACAGTTTATGGTCAAATGAATCTTTTTGGGAATCATCCCCAGAAAACAATTATACTGTACCTCACCCAGGAGCAAATGTGATTATTCCTGAAGGTAAACACTCATGTTTACGTATATAAAATGTTGGCATTTAAGTAGCATTAACACTGCAGTGGAGCAAGTGTACCAGGAGTTATGTCTCTGTCTCTAAGCATCACATGTTGGGAAAGAGTAACTGTAAAGAGATGTCTCTCTAGTATGAAGCATAGTCTTCAAGTATTGTGTAGGATAACATTAGCTGGGAGTAGTGGCATTGCTGTTTTCCGACACTCAGAAGACCAAGAAAGAAATGTCTCTTCTACACTGGAGTTCAAGGCCAACTTCAGAAACATAGCAACATTGTTTCAAAACACTCAAAACAACAACAAAACCACAGTACCATGCTTTCTGTGAGATACAGGAATCATCAAGTAGAAAGAAATCATCGACTTCAAAAACGAGACGCTGAAGTGAGTTTGTCAGTGTTTTGTCTTGAGCGTCACTGTGTGGGTTACATTACATTTCTTATTGTTTCTTAGGATCATGGGTTGTAGCTGACACGGATATACCCCCAATGGAAAAGCTCATTATTTGGGGAGTTTTAGAAATAGAAGATGGATCTGAGATGGGATCTGCAGCCCCTTCTTATCGAAAAGTTGTTTTGAATGCCACCTACATATCAGTGCAGGTAGGAATGAGATCTTATCATTTATATTATTAATCTTATTAATTTCTGACATGAAAATTTAAGGAGTTAGTATTAAGTGGGGAGGGGGAAGCGAGAAAGGGAGAAAACAAGAGTTGTAAGTATCACACACCTCCAATACATTCCTGCTCACTTTTGGAATATGTTTTTATCTTCCTTCCTGGGACAATTATCAGCTTATACGTGACTGGGTGCTTGTCCCTGTGTTACTCACAATATTTGTGTTGATACTATCTATATAAAGCTTAACTATGAGTTCACACCAACAAACACCAAATCCTTAGGTGTTCTTAGGAAAAGACAATATGATTTTGACTATTTTTATAAGAAAACTAACATTATTCCTTTAAAATGAATGGATACAAATGGGATTAAGAAAGCAGGAGTAACCAATGAGCTGCTTCATTTGCTGGGAGCAGTCACCCAATCTTCTATGCACCACAGGTGGTCCTGAGCTTGTAACAGCTTAATCACTTTAATCATTTTGTCATTCTGTTGCTATTTATGAGAAAAGCATGACCAAACAAGAAAGCTATTAAGGATTTATTTTAAAGAGCATTTATTACACAAATAAATTTCTCTGATAAGATCTGAACTAACAGTCCATGGGCCAAGAAATATAAATGTAGATAGTGCTTTTATTCTTTGTCCATTTAGCTACATAATAATAGTGGGATCACTCCTGAGGTGAACCTTCCCAAAATGCTTCTTGGCTAGAATAACATGCTTCACTAGATTGTCCCAACCCATGAGTATATGAGCAATACAAATTGGTGTGGGTGAGTTATTCATAAAAATAGGAGGAACCCATGTAGTTTGGAGGAGGAGGTAGGAGAGAATCAGGATGGACAGGAATTAGAGGGAGGTGTGAGAGGTGAGGAGGGTCAAAAAACATGGTAGGATTCCCAAAGAATTAATTAAAAGTGTTACATTAAAAAGAATTTGCTAGCCTTTTATGAAAGTATAAAGAACAGAAACTCCTTTTGGTGCTCTACAGAGGATAAGGTTTGGAACACATGTATTGGCTTGAGGAATAATGCTACATCTGTGTCCTTACTTCACTGTTTATCAGTTAGATAATGTTGGATAACTTGTCTGACCTCTTTCATTTCAGCATCACTTTCTTCACCTATGACAGATAAATAAAATGCCAATTCATGGGTTTAGTTTGAAGGCTAAAGTTTATAAGTAATAGAGATGAAGTCTTACTTTAGGTTCATTTGATTGTAGCCATCATTAGCAATGATGGCCCTTGATTTGTATGGCTTAGACCGAGTGTTAGGAACATAGTGTGTATGAACTATGCATCCAACTAAAGTGTAGTCTATTCAAACATCACTAGTTTAGGTTTTTCGAGATCTTAGGTCTAGATTTGATTCTGACAGTAAATAGATTATTGAATTTGACCTTGGCAAAGCATTTAGACTATCTATCCTAAGGGTAAAGGGTTAAAGTCACTTCTAGCTAGGAGACTGATGTAACAAAATTCTTCCATTTACTAGGGAGGCTTCTGGCTTCTTCTTTTTTATGGGTGAATTTTTTTTCCTGCTCATTTTTTTTAAGTACTAACAATTTTCTGCTTCACTGCAGGGAGGTAGATTAATTGGTGGCTGGGAAGATAACCCTTTTAAAGGAGAATTACAGATTGTTCTTCGAGTAAATCATTCTACCCCAGAATGGGCTTTTCCAGAAGGACCAAATCAAGGGGCAAAGGTCTTAGGTATGTGTTGTCATATACTAAATGTCTTTTGTCTTTTTCTTTGTCTATTTCAAAATACATAGCACTAAAGTACTTAGCTGATGATAGTATGGCTTCACAATATTTTATGGCCATTCATTTGTACTAAATACACAAAGATCAGGAATTTAAAAATATTAAAATGTCACATTACAATTAGCAACTGACATAGATGTGTAGAGTTCAAATCAAAACATAAGCTGTTATAAAACAAAATTTAGTAAAGCTTTCTATATGCATATTATTTCTCTAGACTGGTATCTTCATAATCATTCCTTGATAAGAAAGAGCAATAATAGTTTTTATATTTTGTATCTTCCCCCTAAAAGACCATTTTGCTATACATAATTTTATTTTCCGTATTCATAAACATTCTGTGGCTCGGTTGACTATGCTGTCAGTTGAGCTTAATTTCCCTGAGGCATTGGTGTATTGTGCATAGTCCTATTTAAATCTAGAAGGCAAAGGTCTTACAAGAGTAATTAACAGCTGCCTTTATTAATTCTATTGCATATTCATTTAGAAGGCACATAAGAATATTACCACAATACTGAGGCAAGCAAGCACAGTTCTAAAAATATTTGTGTATGTTTATTTTTCAAAAAATGACATCAATAGTTACAAAATATTAAGAAAAATACCATTAAAAACAATATATATTTCCAGCTCTAACCTTAATGAAAACTAGTACTTTTATCTTCTCATTTTAATCAATTTCTATGTTGCATATATTATTTATGATTACTTGTTTTTCTCTTGTTAAAACATAGCTAAAATAAATACATCATGATGCAGCTTTTTGTTTCTGATGATGGATATATGGTGCAGATAATCAATGCTAAAAGTGAAACTCTCCTTTTTTATACCTTTCTTCACTATTAATACAATTGAAACATATTTAATCATTTATGTACATCTTCATAAATTTTAAATTTTTATTATTTTCAAAATAACATTGTGGCAAGCCTAATGATTTGTTTGCTCTCAGGCTGGGCTTACTGGAGTCTGTCAATGATTTTCGCATAGCCAACCTCAATCAATTCATCCCATTCATTTTCCAGTGTTGAATAGCCTGCTAAAATTTATTGGTGAATCATCTCATTTGGTGCTAACTCCTAACTCAGGACTATGTAATAAGTAAGAATGCTTCTCTCTTTCAGGAGTGTTTGGTGAGCTAGATTTGCATGGACTTCCACATTCAATATATAAAACTAAACTGTCAGAAACTGCAGAGGCAGGCTCCAGAATCATTTCTCTGATGGATTCTGTGGATTGGCAGGTAGAAAACAAATTATGTGTTATAAGATGGATATACCTTCAGTCTACTTGAAACTGTTTCTTCTCTGTTTACTTCCTGTAACTAACAATATGAGAAGTGTATATCTTACAGACAGCTTGCAAATAATGACCTGATATCAATCAAAAATTGTGATGTCAAAAGATTTTCAACCCATATCAAGAATATCATGTGTACTTTAGTATAAAACAAATACATGCAAGCTGTTCATTATAAATATTTATAAATTGGAAATTCTTGCAAAAGAAACAATACAATATATCTTACTGTTATCTCAGCTACCTTATCATTTGTAATTTTTGATGTTATTTGTTAAGCATTTGGAAAGTAAACTTTGAAGCACAATGACATCTAACTAGTGTCTAGAGTCTACTAGAGACATAGTGTCTATAGTAGATGAGAGAATGGTAGAATATAAATAGTAACCTCATAATTTAGACTTTTCACATTTTATTTCTTCACTGTGTATGTGTTTCTGTGTGGGGTGGTTGAAGGTGAGGACATGGCACATGTGTGTGTGTGGGCATAGGGTTGTGTGCATGTGTCATGCTGCACCTATGTAGGTCATACCCTAGAAATTTTTCCAGGGTTAACAATAAAATTAGAGATTTAGATGTATAGTTTATTGTTTCTGATCATACCCTGATTGTTAATAAGATATAAATTTAGACTTGTTTAATGATTGTTCATAAGAAACATAAATCTACTTTTAAAGTTGCTCTTGCATTTGACACTTGAATTTTTCTAAGGAAGGGGAAGATATTGTGATCACTACCACAAGCTATGACTTACACCAGACAGAGACTAGAAGGATTGCTAAAATTCTGCACGGGCACAAAATTCTTGTCCTCAATGATACCCTGTCTCACACTCACCTTGGTAAGAGGCTGTTCCTTAATTAAATGGATAGGTATTTAAAGTGTCTGGAAATGTTCATGTTTTAGTTATTTACCCTATCACTATAATTCTTTGATTGAACTTAACAGATATTTTGACAGAGTAGTTAGGTTTGGTATCAGTGGATTCTACCATTTATGTCTTGGACTCCAATATTCTTTGCTATATGTATTTTTTAATTCATTTACATGTTCAAATATTCAACAAAGACCCACTATGTAAAATTATGTGGAGTAAAACTCTATTTTATTTTTTCCAAGTTTCTAAGTAATTATTAATATACCATGGACTTCTAAAGCTTTTATCTTGAGGCTGGAAAAATGGCTCAGCTGTTAAGAGCACTGGCTGCTCTTCCAGAAGTCTGCCATTCTATTCTCAACACCCTTATAACTATCTGTAACTTCAGTTTCATGGGCTCCAAAACCCTATTCTGGCCCTTGAATGTACTGAGACATGCATGTGGTGCTCAAACATACATGTAGGCAAAATACTCATACATATAAATAAATAAAAACAAAATTGTAATTTGTGTTTGATACACTACTACATATTTATACAGAATTCTGGTTTATAAGCAATATGCATATGAAAGTAGAGCAATCCCAGGACTATAATCTGGGAAAAATATTATCAATTCTACTCGGGGTCTGGAGCAACATTTTTTTAAATAACCCTGTTTTGTCATTGACTAAAATTAAAACAAGTATTTTAAATGGCATTGCAATAATATCTTCATGTATGACTCGATATAATTGCAAACTACCTTCAAATATTTTTTAAAAAGTAATCCTTAATTAAAATAACCTTAAGCACTGTCTACCTTTCAGTTTTTTTCATTAGTGTGTATTCATTGTACATGATACTGTGCTATACAATAATGTTTTCATATAGGTATATAATATACTTTGAGTCTATGCTTTTTATACTATCTTACTTTCCCTTTCTCCTATCCATAGTAATTTAGTCCTAGACCAGTCTAGGTGTTCTCAAAAGGAAAATAGATTAAAAGATACACACACATATACATATAAAACTGGAAACAGACATACTAAGTGAATTAAGTCAGCCTTGAAAATAACATACTAACTTTTTTCACATTTGTGCTTCATAAGATTTTTCAAAAGTATAAAATTGTCTACAGAAGGGGCTGGAGAGATGGCTCAGAGGTTAAGAGCATTGACTGTTCTTCCGGAGGTCCTGAGTTCAATTCCCAGCAACCACATGGTGGCTCACAACCATCTATGATGACATCTGGTACCCTCTGCTGTATACTGTATACATAATAAATAAATTCTTTTAAAAAGATTGTCTAGAGAAACAAAAGGAAAAATAACTAAAATTTCTAATTTTAATAATTTTATTATATAAACAGATGCTATATCTTGGATGCATTAGTATATAAATAAAATAGTATCTTAATTTCAGTTGGCCATTTATCTCTGTTTAAACAGTATATGTAATCAATTTGTACATTGGTGTCAACATTTGATATGTTAGAAAGTTGTTTATCTTTCAAATTGTAAACAAACAAATACACAAATATTTCTTAGCATTGACAATGACCCATCTTTCTTATTGCAGCCGAAAGACAGCAAATCCCTGAAACTGGTCAGCGTTACACGTTAGCAGCTGATGTTGGGCTGCTAAGTAGGAACATCAAAATAGTTGGTGAAGATTACCCATTTGGGTCCAAGGAGTCTTTTGGTGCAAGGATCCTGGTTGGCTCATTCACTGAAAACATGATGACATTTAAAGGTTAGTAAAATTTCACTCTACTTTTTCTAAGTAAAATATATAACATAGTCTCTTATGTATATAATTCTTACTTTTTCATAGAACCTCACAGAAAAATAAAGCTTCAGGGGTGATTATGTATTCTGTCTTCCTCTCTGAGTAAATTTCCTGACACTATTAACTATTTACTTCATCTCTATAGATGTTAAGAATTATCAAACTCAGAATGGCATATAGTGAGAGCTAGAATTGACTCTAAGGCAAAAAAAAAAAAATCATTTCATCATTTAGGCATCTGTTTTCATCCTATCTGACAAAGGCTCTCTGATGACAATTGGGATAGTCACCAATCTGACCCCCAAATGCCCCCCATTGAGATATCTCTTTCATTACTCCACTACTCAGCCCAGTCTCTTATATTCCCATCTCCATGCATCCCCAGTCTACCCAGGAGATCTCTCTTATTTCCCCTTCCCAGGGAAATGTATGTGTCCTGCTCTGTGCCCTCCTTGTTACCTAGTCTCTCTGGGTCTGTGGATTGTAGCTTGCTTTCTTTTACTTTAGGGCTAATAGCCACTTATGAGTGGGTACGTGTTTGTCTTTCTGTGTTTGTGTTACCTCACTCAGGATGGTTTTTTTTTTATTTCATCCATTTGCCTGAAAATTTCATGATGGCTTTGTTTTAGCTTGGTAATACTTTATTGTGGAAATATGCTGCATTTTCTTTATCTGTTCTTCAGTTGAAAGAAATCTAGGTTGTTTCCAAGTTCTGTCTGTTATGAACATAGTTGAGCAAGCATCCCTGCAGTATGACTGAGCTTCCTTTAAGTATATACTCAAGAGTGATATATCTGAGTCTTGAGGTAGATTGATTCCTAATTTTATGAAAAAATACCATATTGATTTACAAAGTGGCTGTAAAAGTTTGCACACCCACCAGCAATAGAGGAGTGTTTCCCTTGGTCCACATTCTTTTCAGCATAAACTGTCATGAGTGGTTTTTATTTGTTGACTGGTTTAAGATGGAATCTCAGAGTTATTTTGATTTTCATTTCCCTGATGGCTAAGGATGTTGCACATTTCTTTAAGTACTACTCGGCCATTTGAGATTCTTTTGTTGGTAAATCTCTGTTTAGAGATATGCACCCTGTATTAATTGTATTATTTTGTTTGTTGATGTTCAATTTCTTGAGTTCTTTATGCATTTTGGAGATCAGTCCTTTATCAGATGTGAGGTTGGTGAAGATTTTTTTTCTTATTTGTAGACTGTCATTTTGTCTTATTTATAGTGTCCTTTTCTCTTTTATTTTCTTTTGTTTTTTTCTTCCTTGAATTTTTTTTTTACAGAATAAAGTCTCATTTTTTTATCCATGTATCTTCTTGTTCAAACTCCCTTCTCCCTCTTGACCATTCCTGGCCATTCTCTTTTCTCCCAGTGTCCTTTTCTTTACAGAAGGTTTTTGGTTTCATGAGGTCCCATTTATTAATTTTTGCTCCCAGTAGTGATAGATGTGGTTCTATTTGCATTCTTCTACATGTTGATATTCTGTTATGCCAGTACCATTAGCTGAAGATACTATCTTTTTTCCATTGTATAATTTTGACTTCTTTGGCAAAAAAAATAAAATAAAATAAAAAAAATAAAAAAAACCAAGGTGTTCGTAGGTTTACAGATTTATATTAGCAATATTCATGCAATTCTATTGATCTACATGTTTGCTTTTATGCCAATATCATGCTGTTTTTATTACCATAGCTCTGTAGTAGAGTCTGAAATCAGGAAGAGTGATACCTCTGGAAGTTTGTTTTATTGTATGGGATTGTTTTAGCTATCCTAGTTTTCTGTTTGTTTGTTTGTTGTAAGGCTGAGTAATGTTCCCTCAGGATCTGTAAAGATTTTTTTTTTTAATTTTAATGGGGATTGCATTGAATCTGTACCTTGCTTTTGGTAAGATGGCCATTTCTACTATGTTAATCCTACCAATTCATAAGCATGGGAGAACTTTTCGTTTCTGCTATCTTCTCCAAGGACTTGAAGTTTTTGTCATACAGATTTTTTCACTTATTTGGTTAAAATTACCCCAAGATATTTTATGTTATTTGTGGTCATTCTGAAAAGAGTTGTTTCTTTGGTTTCTTTCTAAGGCCATTTATCATTTGTATATAGGAAGGCTACTGATTTTTTGAGTTAATCTTGTACTCAGCCACATCACCAAAGGTGTTTATCAGTTGTAAGAGTTCCCTGTTAGAATTTCTGGGGCTATGAATGCTATTATATCATAAGAAAGTGGCAGTAACTTGATTTTTTTCCTTTCCAATATGTATCCCCTTGATCTCCCTTTGTTGTCTTACTGTTCTGGCTACAACTTCTAGTGCTACATTGAATAGAAATAAAGAGAGTAAACTTTGTCTTGTTCCTAATTTTAGTGGAATTTCTTTGAGTTTCTTTTTTTATTTAATTTGATGTTGGCTATCTGTTTGATGTATATTGGTTTTATTATGTTTAGGTAAGTTGTTGGTTTTGTGCATGAGATCAGATGCCTCAATGTTCATGAGGGAAATTGGTCTGTGATTCTCTTTCTTTGTCAAGTGTGTGGCTTGTGTATCAGGGTGACTGTGGCATCATAAGAAGAATTTCTTTCTGTTTCTATTGTGTAGAACAATTTGAGGATTGTTGGTATTAGCTCTTCTTTGAAAGTCTGGTAGTATTCTGCACTAAAACCATCTGGTCCTGGTCTTCATTTTTGGGGGGAGACTTTTATTCACTACATCTATTTCCTTAGAAGTTATAGGTCTATTTAAATTGTTTATCTGGGGGCTGGAGAGATGGCTCAGCAGTTAAGAGCACCGTCTGCTCTTCCAGAGGACCCGGGTTCGATTCCCAGCACCCACATGGCAGCTAACAACTGTCTGTAGTTCCAGTTCCAGGCAAACAACAAGGCAAATAAATAAATAAATAATAAATAAATAAAGTTTTTAAAAAAAAAAAAATAAAAAAAAAATAAATTGTTTATCTGGCCTGAATTTAATTTTGGCATGTAGTACCTATCAGTAAATTGGTCCATTTCTTTTGGATTTTCCAATTTTGTAGAGTACAGATTTTTGAAATATGACCTAATGATTCTCTTTAGTGTCTGTTATTATACCTCAGTTTTGTTTCTGATTTGGTTAACCTGAATATTCTCTCTGCCTTTTAGTTTGGATAAGGGTTTGTCTATCTTGTTGATTTTCTCAAAGAACTAACCTTTTGTTTTATTAGTTCTTTATATTATTCTCTTTGTTTCTATTTTATTGATTTCAGCCTTCAGTTTGATTATTTCTTGTTATCTCCTCTTGGGTGTGTTTGCTTCCTTTTGTTCTAGAGCTTCCAAGTGTGCTGTTAAGTTGCTAGTGTGAGATTTCTCCATATTCTTTATGCAGGCATATAGTGCTATGAACTACTTTCATTGTGTCCCATAATTTGGGTATGTTGTGCATTAATTTTTATTGAATCCAAGAGAATCTTTAATTTCTTTATTTCTTCCTTACTTATAATTCAAATGTGTGTTGTTCAGTTTCTGTGGGTTTGTAGGCTTTCTGTAGCTTTTATTGTTGTTGAAATCCAACTTTAACTAATGGTGATCTGGTAAGATACGAAGGATTATTCCAATTTTTTGCATCTGTTGAGATTTGCTCTGTGACTGAGTATGTGGTCAGTTACAGAGGTGGTTTCATAAGGCTCTGAGAAGAATGTATGTATTTTGGGTTTGGGCAAATGTTCTGTAGATGTCTGTTAGGTCTATTTGAGTCATAACATGTGAGTTCCTTCATTTCTCTGTTTATCTTTTGTTTAGAAGACCTGTCCACTGGTGATTGTAGAGTATTGAAGTATCCCAATATTAATGTGTAAGGTTTATTGTGTGATTTAAGCTTCAGTAATGTTTCTTTTATAGATGTGGGTGGTTTAGCTGAGTATAGTAGTCTGGGTTAGCATCCATGGTCTCTTAGTCTCTGCCTTCCTGACTTTTAGATTCTCCATTGAGAAGTCAGGTGTAATTCTGATAGGTCTGCCTTTATATGTTACTTGACCTTTTGTCTTGTACAGCTTTTAATATTCTTTATTCTGTATGTTTAATGTTTTTATTATTATGTGTTCAGGGGACTTTTTTCTAGTCTATTTGGTGTTCTGTAACTTTCTTGTATCTTTTCTTTTCCTTCTTTATTTAATTTGTGTTTATCAAGAAAAACAGTAAAATGAATTTAAAATGCTGCTAAGTTAACAATAACTATGAAGAAGATAAAAATCATAAGTATGACTTATCAAGGGTGATAATGCAAATAAGATTACTACACATATATTTACTTTGTGTTCAGCTTCTTGTATCTTTATAGGCATGTTCTTTGGGTTAGGAAAGTTTTCTTCTATGATTTTGTTGAATACATTTTCTATGCTTTTGAGTTGGGATTCTTCTCCTTGTATTCCTATTATTCTAATATATCCTAATATATTCCTATTATTTCATCTTTTTATGAGGTCCTAAATTCCTAGATGTTTTGTGTTAGGAACATTTTAGATTTAACATTTTCTTTGACTGATGAATATATTTCCTCTATTGTTTCTTCAATATCTGAGAATTTTTTCTTCCATGTCTTATAATCTGTTGGCAATGCTTACATCTGTAGTTCCTGTTTACTTATCCAACTTTTCCATTTCCAGAATTCCAGCACTTTGTGTTTTCATTATTGTTTCTAGTTTCCTTTTCCATTCTTGAACCATTTTATTCACCTGTTTAATTTTTTTCTTTGATTTCTTAAGATTCCGTAAGGATTTTTTTCTTCCAGGTTTTTTGCTTGTTTGTCTTTGATTTCCTTATGAAAAATTTTTATTTCTTTTTTCAAGGCCTTTATTATCTTCATTAAGTTGTTTTTAAAGTTGTTTCCTTCTGCTTTTCGATGATGGGATGTTCAGGTCTTGCAGTTGTAGGATCGCTGGGTTCTGGCTGTGCTGTGCTGCTCTTTATGTTGTAGAATGTATTCTTGCACTGTCATTTTCCCAGCTGCTAGGAGAGTCTCACTGCTCACTAGCTGGTGGGGACTGCCAATGCACAGCTTTTTATGTGCATCTGAGGGACAGAAATCAGGAATTCATGCTTCTGTGCCAAGAACTTCATAACTGAGTTATCTCCACAGCCTGAAAAGAAGTTTGGTTTGTTACTAGTAGTCATACAAGTCACACATTGGTTCTCAACCTCTGTGTCATGATCCCTTTGAGGTTTACATATCAGATATTTACATCATGATTCATAACAGTGGCAAAATTACAGTTGTGAAGTAGCAACAACATAATTTTATGGTTGGGGGTCACCACAACATAAAGAACTGTATTAAAGGGTCACAGCATTAGAAAAGTTGAGAACCAATAAGTCTAATCTACTGTGATTGTTTATGTAGATTAGACTTACTGCTACTCCAAATCCACACCATTTATCTTCTTAGTAAAGTTTCCATGTTGATGGCTAAATTCTTTTCAAATGAGTTAATATTTTTAAGTCTTCATTTTCAAAATACAGCAAACACTTCTAGTGCTTTCCTGGAATTAAGAGTCAGTCAGTTCTGTAGATAACTCTGGTTTTAGAAGAACCTAATGCACTCAGTTGGTTTCATTGACTTTCTGAAGCTTTATAACTTGGCACAGAGAAAGCTGTAGATTGTAACCACTATTATTACTAATCTACAATATCATCTTTTGTCACCTTAGTGGTACTATGACAAACTGACCAGCAGATGATTGCCAATATACATTCCGAAAGAGTCTCTGAAGTAGAAGTCTGTGTTTTTTTATTTAGATTTTTCCCTTTCTACCCTGCTCCCCCTCCTTCTCCTCTTTCCATTGCACCCCTAGATTCCCTCCACCCCATCCCCCCATCCATTCCTCACAGAGGGTAAGAAGTCCCAAGGTGAGCCAATAGGTCCAGCATATCCAGTTAGGGTAGGACCCCCTAGATAACAGAAGGATCATAAGAAAGAGATCCATGGATCCCCTGGGAAGAGAAAGAAACACAGTAAATTGGGATCACATCGGGGAGGGAGCAAGAGGAAGTGAAAAGAATTCTCTTAATAAAATCTCTTTATAGAGATTATATATACTATAACTAATATTGAAACATTAATTAAATTATATTTAATTAATTAATTGATAATTAGTTAAATATGCAAGGCAGTATTTCTATCAGGTAAAGAAAATTGGTCCTTAAGATTCAATTATGAGTAAATAAAACATAACAAATAAAAATCTTAGAAAATGCAATGGTTTGTGATTTTTCCAAAGGGTCTCTATATTCATGTTAAATCCATGTAATTTAAATTTATGATTCTTGAAAAAGTGAAAAATTCAAAAATAAAACAATAAGGAAAAGACTGAGAATAATTGTCTCATTTGGAGTAAAGAAGCAAAAAAAATAAGGTTTTATGAGCTAGGAGTAGTTTTATATAGCTTTTCAGTATTTTTAATTTTATTAATTGTATTAATTTTTCTTTTAATCTTTTATTCCCTTAGGAAATGCAAGAATAAGTAATGTGGAATTCTATCACAGTGGTCAGGAAGGCTTTAGGGATACCACAGATCCTAGATATGCTGTGACATTTCTTAACCTGGGACAGGTTTGTACTTTGATTTTTATATATGTTCAAAATAGAATATATTTTTTCATACAAAAATTATTATTGTGAAAAAATCCACAAATAAAACATATTGTACATTGTCACTTAAACAAGCACTTGCCCACTCAAAATCTCTGTATCTTTTTATTTTTTCACTATCAATTGCATTTTTATACACTTATCACAAAAATTGAAAAACCCAGGACAGAGTTAAACTAAAAAAACAAAACAACAAAAAACACAATTAGCTTTGGAGCCTCTTTCTGTACTCATGTATCCTTCTTCTGCATTGTTTAACCCAGGACAGTTTTTTAGTTAGTTTTTATTTATGTTCAGATGAAAATATCTGCATTTTAAAATCTTTACTGTAGCTTCAGATAGATAATTTATCTTCTAATATGAAGACACTTCCTTGGCCATGTTGCCCATCAATGTGTTTAGACACAGTAGCAATTGCTTTAGTCATTTTCTGCTTATTTAAAAGGTCAATAAAGTCATGGAAAGGGAATAAAATTGAATGGTATGCATGTTGTAGGACGTGTATGAAGGTCAGAGGAGCTTCAGGAGTCGACTCTTTCTTTCCACAGTGTAGGTCCTGGGATTGAACTCAGGTTGTCAGCTCAGTGAAAGCACTTTTAACTGCTGAGCCATGTCACAGGTCCAGAATATTTTTTAGTGACAAATGATAACTTTCTGTTTAGCAAAGGGAATGTTGCTTAAGTTTCTTTTTTTTTTCCTTCTTTATTTTGTATTTATCAAAAAAAAAACAGTAAAAAGAATTTAAAAATGTGGAAGAGTTTAAGTTTCTTACAAGACAAACAGATCTTAATATCTACATCTATGTCTTCAGCAAAAGGGGAGATTGCTTATTCTTAAAAGGCTTCAGAGTTAAGAGAAATGGGACAGAAAATATTTTTTAGGAGAAATAAAACTAATGTTTCTGGGCTGAAGGTTGAAATCTCTTGAGCCTGTAATATACCTCCTCAGGTATAACTGTCTTTCACCTAGCTGACAACCTGAGTTCAATCCCAGAATCTCCATGGTGGAAGGAGAGAACCAACCCCTGAAGCTATCCTCTGATGTCACACCATGTGCTACAACACACACACACATACACACACACATACACACACACATACACCAACACACACACACACACAAAGAGAATGAGGGAAGAGAAAGAGTCAAAAAACAAATAACAAATACAAAAAATGATTATTTTTTTTATATTTGAAACCTTTGACCTATTCACTGGCTCATTCTTAGCAACATCTAATTTTTAATTCTTGCATGTAGTGTTTCTATTTAATTTTTTAAAATCACTACTAAGAATTTAATTGTTCTGTAACATAATTTTAACACATTAGCATTTTAAAGGTAATAATAGTAATATGAACACACCAAAAAATATTGAGAAAATTTTAATCTCTATTTAAGGTGGCCATGTGGTTTTTACTCTCTTTAATCATAAATACATGACATGAAAATCTTCCATGAGTAAGAGATTATAGGGAAAGAGTAAGTGTATATAATCAAGGCTTATTTATTAAAAACTACTTAAACTTTTTCTCTAAATGTATTTAAATTTTATTATAAAAATGTTCATCTATTCCAAATATTTCCTAGGTTCAAGAACATGGTTTATCTTATGTTCGAGGCTGTGCATTTCATCACGGCTTTTCCCCTGCAATTGGTGTGTTTGGGACAGATGGATTGGACATAGATGACAACATCATCCACTTTACAGTAGGAGAAGGTAATACAATAATATTTTGGTTCATAGAAGGTGTTCTTCTGAGGCAATCTAACTGTAAACTCTGCAGCTAGCCTATTCAGTTGACCTTTCTGTGAGTTGGAAATGGTCTGTGCTATCCAAGAAGGCAATCACTAAGCCACATGTGGCTTCATTAGCATCTGAATTGTGGCTAGTGCAATCATAGAGATAAATTTGTATTTTTATTTTACTTAGTTGTATTTAATTTCCACCCAGACAGCCACCAGTCATCATGACTGCACTATCGAACAGTAGAGATCTAAACCTAAAGTGAGTTATAGAATCACTTATCTTCACAATTACAATGAGTTAGGCTGAAAAGATGGCTCAGTGGTTAAAAACATTTGTTGCTTGTGCAGAGGACCCAGGTTGGATTCCTAGCACCAAGAAAGTGCTCACAATTATTCATAACTCCGGATCCAGGAGATCTGTCTTTCTGCAGGCACCAGAAAAATATGTGGTGCATTTTTATACATATAGTCAAAAACCTCATACAAAATAATCTAAAAAATTTAATTGCTATGACTTTATGATACATCTTAAATATATGTATTAATTATTCTGTGTGTATGTGTGTGAACAGGAAGAGGGTCTCCATGTCATAGCATGAATGTGGAGGTCAGAGGACTGCTGTGAGGAGTCTGTGTGCTGTTTCCATTAGTTTGTAGGTTCCAGAAACAGAACTTGGATAGCCAGGTTTTGAGATAAGCATGTTTACCTGCTGAGCCACTGAACATACTGAATTGCTATGACTTTTAAGATGCTCCTCACATATCAATAATAGAGATTACCCACCGGGAATGTTATTTTAATTAAAAAATTATACACAACATAAGTATGTTTCTTTCATTTTTATCATATGAAGTATACTACAAACTTAATATACACAAAATATATGCATATATATATGTAGAGAGAGAGAAATCTAAGTGAAACCCACAAGTCAACAAATTTATCAAGTATCTAGAGCAGTGGTTCTCAGCCTTCTTGGTGCTACTACCCTTCAATACAGTTCTTCATTATAAATTTATTATAGCCATAAAATTATTTTTATTGCTAGTTCATCGCTATAATTTTGCTACTGTTTTGAATCATAATACAAATAACCTGATTTACAGCCCCATGAAAGGATTGTTCATTCTCAATGGGGTTTTGACGCACAAATTGAGAACCATTGATCTAGAAGATTCTAATTCCATTCTTGTAATATCATTAGAAGAGTAAAGTTCACTACCAAAAAAATCAGGGAAGCCTTTTTAAGTCTCAAGCAAGAAAAAAATTAACTTTATAAAAACGATGAAAGATATTACCCATAGTATCTATTACAAAATGAACATATCTTTTGCTATCTTTTTAAATGCAGGTATAAGAATATGGGGGGATGGCAACAGAGTACGGGGAAATTTAGTTACACTTTCAGTTTGGCCAGGAACCTACCAGAACAGAAAAGACTTGAGCTCAACTCTTTGGCATGCAGCAATTGAGGTATGAAGGACACTTTTATAATTGTGAACAATTGTAACATAAACATCAATTCTGTGAAAGCTGTATCTCTCAAAATTGAATAGGATTTCTTTCTTAGGTATTGATGATCTAATAAAGTAAATTAGTTGAAGAAATGAATGAACTTTTTAAAACTTCATTCTTTCTTTGAAAATTTTATGAGCATCTACAATTTATTTTTATCATACCCACCTGCACTTTTGTCAGAACTACACTGCCTTCTCCCAACTTTATGTCCTTTCCTATCTTGTTTATAGCCCACCGAGTTCAGTGAGTGCTGCCTCTATGCTCATGGGTGTGAGGCAGTCCACTGGAGCATGGACACCATACTCAGGACCACACTCTCAAAAAACAGACCTTCCTACTGTAGCAATCACTGATTGTCAATATCTCCTCTCCTGGGGTGGAAGTTCATAAGCCCTTTTCTTCTCCATTATGGAATGTTGACTAGCCTGATCTTGTGCAGAGTTCATGGGTTCATGTGCAGAATGGCCCTGTCACCTCCACAAGACACCATTTTACACAATCCGCCTTGGCTTTTACAATCTTTAGAGCCCTTCTTGCATCATGTTCTCTGAATCTTGGGGACATGTGATGTGATATAGATGTAAAATTGGGGGCTTAATGAACTTTGAAAAATATGTTATGACTTCTGATTTTGCTATTGGGTTTGTTATTGATGATAGTGTGTGTGTGTGTGTGTGTGTGTGTGTGTGTGTATGTATGTCTTTCTACTAACATTTGTTAGTTTAAACAATTATCTTTCTTCTCCAAAGTAATTCATCAATTTTAAGTTCCTTTATGGGACCTCTCTGTTATTTACTCTTTATTTTGTTTTCCTATAGTATACTAATGAAAAATAGATATTTTTGGAAGGTGGGATAAGGATTGTATTTTATTGTTGTGTTAAGAAAAAACCTAAAAGCAGAAACAGAGAATACATGTGTGGGGTAAAAAAAAAAATCTCTTTTTATCTACTTATAGATGTTAAAATACAATTAAAGTTCAATTCCAAATCCATGAAGTTATCCATAGGATGACTAAGTTATCACAGTTTAAAACTAATTATTAAACATGCTTCAAAGAGTAAAGGAGTTTTTGCTTTTGTTTTGATTGCTGCTTTGTTGATACTAGCATATAAAGCACAGAGTACAACCTCCAGAACCACAAAAGGAAAAACAATGTGATTTCATTTGTAATACATATTTGAATGGGATTATTCCACATATTTTGCTGAATATACTTACATTGCCTGCATTATAGTGTGCTAAACTAACCTTAAGCATTTTATTTGTTGTCATTCCAGATAAACAGAGGGACCAATACAGTCTTACAAAATAATGTAGTTGCTGGATTTGGAAGGGTAGGATACCGCATTGATGGTGAACCATGCTCACGTGAGTCTTTTAACATGAAATTGACAATACTAGTAAAAAACTTGTCCAAATCATGAACATGAGAGATTATCTTTTGTTATTTTGATATGTACTATCTCCTCCTTTCAAGGATTTAAACAAGGTACATGGTTTCAAAACATCCAATCTAGCAGATAGTTCCATGTATTGTTTGTGGTGGTGGTGGTGTGTGTGTGTCACTGGAGATTGATGCAGGATCTTGTGAATCCTGAGCAAAGACTCTATCACTGAGTTCTATACATAACCCCTGGATCCACTTTTAAGAAAATCTATTTCTTTCTACTGTTATAATCCCCAAATTCCAATGACCCATCCGAAGAAAGGGCTGTGTTTTTCAAGCGACTTCATTATGTGGGCACACAGAATGTGAACAGACTCTTTTGGAGAAACCAACTCAAGCCAAGCCCAGAGAGATCAGAAATAAAAAGTACAAAAGTACAACTCAAAGGATTAGGAAGAAGGAGAGTGAGTGGAAGGTGGGAGGTATCAGATCAGGGGGCCTTAGTGGGATCATCCTACAGACAATGTAGGAAGGATTCTGGTTGATGAAATAGTTTTTCCAATGTATTCAGGTCATTGATCCAATTTGGACTAGAGTAAGACTTTTACTAAAATCATCTTCAATTACGTATATATCAATAATGAGTATATTGTTCTCTGTAGAAAAAATATGCTTGTTACTTAATTTGGTTTTAAGATAATACTAAATTAAAAATTAAAACTGTTTACCTACATAGAGACTGAGGTTCAAAGAGATGAAACAGCTTTCCCAAAATTAAATATACCTCAATCCAAAATGCATTTAAGGAACACTCTCTAAATCTGGTGTTAGATGAGATAGGCATGGTGGCTCCTCCCCTCATCCCTAAGCCAACTTTGTAGAAGAGAGGAGGAATAATTAATCAGATATCAAGTGGTAACATTTTAATTGCAATAGAAGAGTACTGAAGTGTTATTTTGAATTAAGCGTTCAACAACAGCCTTTTAAGAAAGTGACTCTTTAAAATGATGTGGCTGCAAACACATCAAAAGTAAAGAAGGGGAATGGCGATGAATTTTACACATGCAAGTCATTGCATTTCAAGCTTATACTTGTTCTAATCTAAACTTCATGCTCCTGCAAATAAAATCCATGCTTGTTTTAAATGGATACAGTAATTAGGGGAGTTAATAGTGTAAGTGGCTATACAATTGGCCAGTGACTCCATAATCATTCCGAGTAATAAAAGCAAATTAAATAAAGGTAATGCCAATAGATCCCTTAAGATATCACATTAAAATTTACATTGTGAAATATATGTATATATGCATATATATTATCTTTAACCAATAGTGATGGTAAAACTACAAAACATTCCTTGTAACATTTTCTGGTTTCATATTTTTTTCAAGGTCAGGCTAATTCCATGGAAACCTGGTTTGACAATGAAGCCCATGGTGGTTTGTATGGTATCTACATGAACCAGGATGGCCTTCCTGGATGTTCTCTTATACAAGGATTTACTGTTTGGACATGCTGGGATTATGGAATATACTTTCAGGTGAATATGAGTGAAGATGATGATGGCTTGCTTTCTCTTATGCTCATTTTTAGCACTGTATAAACTCCAGCTTGTGTTACAGACCACAGAGAGCGTGCACATCTACAATGTGACCCTGGTGAACAATGGGATGGCCATTTTTCCAATGATCTACATGCCACCTTCTGTGTCTCACAAAATTTCCAGTAAGACAGTAGAAGTTAAGGTAAGCTGAAAGACTGACTCACCCTGAGGAAACTAACATTACTTCAGGTCTAATGCTGATAATGTCCTGGGTGTCTCTCTGACCACTCCATACCTTTGAGATCACACAGACACACTTTCTTAAACCTGACCACTCTGCCTTCTGTTCTCACCCCTTTTATCAGCACACTCTGTGACAGTTCACTGCAATTTCATCATCTCATCAAGGTTTTCCTGAAACAGCAGAGATGCTAACTGCACTCTCTCCACTTTGTGTTGTTTTCTATTTCTGAAATTCCCGTGTTTCTATCATCACAGAAACAGAACATTTCATTTAATGGAATTACTTGCATGCATAATATATAATAATGCTTATAAATATTTGCATAAAAGGAAACATAGCAACTCCTGTTGCTATCATCAATCTCCACTTTTGTTCCCTGAGATCTTTGTTTAACGAATAATCTACTTCTAAAGGTTTAGCTTGTGTTTTGTTGCCATGGAGCTCAGTATAACTATGTTTTCTTTTAGGGAAAGTGAGTATTAATACTGTCTTTTTTTTTTTTTTTTTTTAAAAAAAACTTTATTTATTTATTTATTTGCCTTGATGTTTGCCTGGAACTGTAATACTGTCTTATTTGACTGTTTTTGATAGAACTCATTAATTGTTGGAAGTAGCCCTGAATTTAATTGTTCTGATGTCCTAACTAATGACAGTCCTGACGTAGAACTTACCTCTGCACATCGAAGTTCTAGACCTCCATCAGGTAAAAATTTGAAATCTTCCTGTTGGTTTTAATGTATATGCATATGCAATTTCTGTTAACTTATTTCTTTTTACTAAAAGGTGGGAGAAGTGGGATTTGTTGGCCAACATTTGCTTCAGCTCATAACATGGCACCTCGAAAACCCCATGCAGGGATCATGAGTTACAATGCAATCAGTGGCCTTCTGGATGTCTCAGGCAAGTTTAAATATAATCTTTCTCAAATATACCCAATATCTGTAGGGCTATGTAAAGCACCTATTACTTAATCCTTCATTGTCAGTAGAATGTATTTAAGCTGATTTCTGAAGTAATGTGGTAAATATATTCTAATTATTTATTTTTATTTTATGTGCATTAGTGTTTTGCCTAGATGTACGTCTGTGTGTGCTGCCAGATCCCTGGGAACTAGAGTTACAGACAGCTGTATACTGCTATATGGATGCTGGGAATTGAACTTGAGTGCTCTGGAAAAGCAATCAGTACCTTTAGCCTCTGAGCCATCTCTCCAGCCCCTGCTGAATATGTTTTAACATGACAATAGAAAAAATCAGATTTTAAAATTCATTTCAAAAATGGTTCTGTAGTAAATGCATACATATATACGTGTGTGTATAAGAATGAATGTGCATTAGTATGTGGGTATGAATGAGGGCACATGTGAAGGCCAGAACAGGATGTTTCTCTTTCTCTGTCATTCACTGTCTTATTGTCTTCAGATATAAAGCTCACTGTTTTGTCTGAGGTACTTAGCTGGGAGGCTATCAAGACCTGCCTGTCTCTGACCCCTCAAAACCTACAGAGCCCTGCTTGGCACTTTACATGAATTCTAAGGATTTAAATTGAGGTTTTTATTCTTATAGGCCAAACTCTGTTGCCCACTGAGCTATCCCCCTGGACCCTTAACTTTTACATATTGAAGAATGATATTTAATGTTTCTTCTAGAACAACAGAAGATTTAATATTAATTTGCAGTAGGCCCTTTGGTTTGCACCTAACCAACCAGTTAAGTCACTTAGGACTGCTCATGAGACTGTGTATGTGACTTCTCTCCCAGTTCACTATAATAACATACTAGAGACAACCCAAGCTCCACCAACCTCAGAAGTCATCTCAATTCATTATTTTATCACATTATATCCCAGAGCCAGTTCATCTGTCAACTATGTACATAAGACTCCCTAGAGGTAGACTAAGAAGTGGAACTTTTTCAAAGTATGCTTTCAGGAGAAAGCCATAAAAGAATGGCTAAAAGGAAGGAACTAGGCAAGTTTATGGGTTCACTTTTCACCAGATCATTCAGAGAGCTATAGCAGCCAAATTTCGCCCATATTTTTCCTGGCAATCTTTCTTAAACTTTTTTGTTTGGGCCTGGCTATGCCTGCATTAGCCAATAATGATATGTGACAGTTATTAAGGCAGGGATGCCCATTAGCCATCAAGAGAAATTCTGTGAAAATAACATTTAAAGGAAGAGCTGAGGTTGAGCTCACTGGCTTAATAAAGATCTAGGCAAGGTACAAACAGAATCTACTACTGAATCTTACTTCTACATATCTATGTTACTATGCATGCACAGAATTTCTTAAAATATATTTAATAAAGGTAATAGAAAAACATATTTAAGAAGTTTTACATGACCTTTGAGTGACTGGATTTTAAGTACGATTTAAAAAATTAAACCTTTAGTCAATCTAGTTTGGGGGACATAATATATACAGAGAGGCCAAAATTAAAACAATGGATTAAATAATTCTTACTGCATAGCAAGTCACCCTGAAAACTTAAGAGTTTTAAATGACTTATTAGCCCATACTCAGATTTGCAATCTGAACATTATTTAGTCAAGTAACTCTTTAGCTATTGTCTTCGGAGCATTTTTACTGAGTGTCCCCTAATTTGTAGGATGAGTTTAGGTTGGCTGGTTAGTTAGAAATAGACTTATTTCTTTCTACTGAATTTGGTGTCTTTTTACTATTGCTGGCCACTAACTATAGTAATGAGAATAATTGAACCACATGTGTCCTGGGTTTACTTATACGTTGAAAGTCATAGAATTCCAAGAAGCATCAACACTAAAACCCCTACTATGAAAGCATCATCCAGATGTCTTCTTATGCCACAATGAATATTGTCCTGTTATTTAAACAAAGAGTCATGGCCAAATTGAGTGAAAATGTAGAAGAGAATTACCCAGTTATGCAGATATTGAGTTGCAGTCATCTATCATAAATAATGGGAGGTGCTTTTGCTATACTAACCCAGAACTCCATGTTCAAGGCAGTGAGAAAAAAAATATGTTGGTGAGCTAATTCTGGTCTTAAATATTTCTCCAGAAAAGGATAATCATTTTTATATTATTCATATTTTAGGTTCAACATTTGTGGGATTTAAGGATGTTTGTTCTGGAGAAACTAATGTGATATTCATTACTAATCCTCTAAATGAAGATTTACAGCATCCAATTCATGTGAAGAATGTACAACTAGTTGATACTATTGAACAATCTAAAGTATTTATACACAGACCTGACATAAGGTATCACTATGAAAACTTACTGTAATCTTTAACAACATTTTGTTCTCCGTCCTGTTAAATAGTTGAAAAGGTTCCTATATTAAAATAGCTGATACTACTTAGAAACAAGTATATTTATGGATATTTAGATTTTAATAATTCTAAATTTAAGCATTCTCAGTTGTTTCAAGAAAACAAGCTTTACTGTGTGTATTCTCACCCCATTTTCCATGCACCATTAGCATAGTCATTAAATGCAAACCATGGAGATGCAGGCTTCAACTGCTTTCCACATTAAGGCTTTTTTATGAGTCATCATTAAGAGATAAGATATTTCATTTTATTATGTTTTGTTACCTATTGTTTTCCAAATATGCTACCATAGGCACTTCAAAAATATGCTCTGGACCTACACATCAGTTTTCTAATCACAATAATTATAATTACAGAGAAACTTAGAACCGAGATATTTTCTGGTCAGTCGATATCAAGACATTTCAAAAAAAATGATTTCAAAGACTTGAGCTCATGGGAGAATCTAGTCAACTCATGGTGTTTTTATAGGACTTATAAAACAGAAATTTAGGTATAAGGCAATATTAAAGAAAAGGTTTTTTTTGTCAGAAGTATTTGCCAGTTTATAAAGACTAAAAGAAACAATGTTCTGTAACAATGGATATTCCCTCAGAGAAACACAGCATTCCATAAATAGCTCAACTTCATATGATTTTAATTTGATGGCAGCCCAACATTTACTTGTTTTATGATTTTTTTGAACTGTGGTACTTTCAGTCAACAGAGTTTCTTCTCACTAAACAATTTATATCTGCTCTTCAGTGGTCACTGAATTCTTCAGGTTTGAGGAATAATTTTAATGTCTTGGTCATGAATACTGTATTGTCGTTTTAGTTACCATTTTTTTTTAATTTTGTTTGTAGTGGATATTATTGGAAATCTCCCAGATCTTTCTTGCCAAGCAGTGACTCAGTCTTCAAGAGCTCTAAGTGTTGGTCAATAACAGTCACGGGTTGCGTTTTCACATTTGCTGTTGTAGAAATCTCTGCATATTATCAATTGTTATCACCATTGCAACTTAGGAAAAATGACTGACTAATTCTGGAGAATAAGGCTGTCTCACCCTGACTCAATGAAAAACTTTTTGTAGAATTAGAATGAAGCTTGTCTGAAGACCATAGTCAGGCATGCTCTATATTCCTTCTCTCCCATCATTTTGAGAGGTAGCTTTTCACAACTTGCACAAAAAAAATCTACCTTTGAGGCTCTTAGGAATCTGGATGAAAACAGCTCACACAGTCACTCTTTGAAAGCCCCTGAGCACTTTACTTACAGATTTGCTTACAAAAGCATCTTACATATGTTCAAATATAAAGAACATGAACTACTGAAATATTTATTAAAATTTTCCCAAGCATGTGTATTATAGCAAGAGATAATTGATTACTAATAACTAATTTGTGTTTGCACAGACAAGAGTCTTTAAGATTATATAGCATACATCAACTGGCAAAGAGTCTAAGTTCTCCGATAGGAAGGTGAAAGAGACAACTATTAGTAATTATTTATGTTATTTTATAGTAAGTAGTACTTTATCTTCTGTAGAGACAATAAGTGTGAGAAAATAAACAAAGACTACTTGGCCAACAGAGATTTCCATCCTGTTATAATAGGAGATATACATATATATATATATATATATCTCACATGTACAACTTATCATTTTGATGGGCTAATAAATTCATCATAATGAACTAAACAAACACTATGAAAAAAGTATAACTCTTTTTTGCATAGGCTACTTTGTTCTGCCAGAATTTTTCTGAAAAAGACTCAATCGGTGACCTCAGTCATTCATTTTGCCTTTTCTCCTCAGTAAAGTGAACCCATCTGATTGTGTGGACATGGTCTGTGATGCCAAAAGAAAGTCTCTCCTTAGAGACATGGATGGTTCCTTTCTGGGGAATTCTGGGTCAGTGATCCCTCAAGCAGAGTATGAATGGGATGGAAACAGCCGGCTGGGAATTGGAGACTATCGAATTCCTAAGGCAATGCTCACATTCTTGAATGGAAGTAGAATTCCTGTCACTGAGAAAGCACCTTACAAAGGTTTGTCGTCCTAATAATAGAATAGTAATTCTATTGGTAAACTTCAAGTATATGTAACAAAGTTCATTTTTTTTCAATAAGTGGATGATGAACCAGTAACTTGTTGGTTCTAGTTTTAATCCTATATACAAGATAATGACAATAAAAAATACTTTGTAGGTATCTCCTATCATTTTTAAAATACTAATATGCATTTTTCTAGGGATTATTAGAGATACAACCTGTAAATACATCTCAGCATGGCAGAGCTATCAGTGTTCTGGGATGGAATATGCAATGATGGTTATAGAAAGCCTAGATTCTGACACAGAAACTCGAAGACTTTCTCCAGTGGCTATCATGAGCAATGGTTATGTTGATCTTATTAATGGTAAGTGTTCAGTGTAAGTGAACTTGAGTTAGTCAATGCATTTATTTAATGTATAGACCTTCCTAAAAAATATTTACACATAAAACTACAAATATAAAGATGTCTTTACCTTTCATATTTAAGAAATATCTACGGACAAGAATGATATTTGACACTTAGCAATTCTCCATCCAGGAAAGGCAGATAATTTATTTCAAATTGCTCTGATTTTGTAATGGAGAGATTCATTATATTTACTGTTACAATTACCTTTTCTGACAGAAAGTATAAGTTCACTGACTTCTCTGAAATCATTCTCATATCCTCTGCTTTGCAAACCCACAAGACAGTATTTGCTATTGATCTCTTGCTATAGAAGCTAAGTAGGGGAGCCAGAAAATCAAGAATTTCCCAAATCTCTCTCATTTAGTGCCTTCTGTTCCTTTCACAAAGCAGATTTTGTGAGCTTATGGCCATTTATTTGACTCTCAAACTGTTTTTGCCATCACATCATGCACAGCTAGAGCATGGAAATTTGTGTGGTCCAGGTTCAGTGCCTCTTCTGTGCTAAGCTTGCTGAGAGACTAGCATTTGATCCCCAGTGCTGTTTGAGGGTATACATGATCTATGTCCAGTGCATTTGGTAACTTTTAGAAATTCATCTTATTAACTGCAAAGACTCTCACACCTTTATTGATAAGAATATGTAAGTACTTTGAGGAAACAAATCTAAACATCTTCAAAAATATACTTTGCCTCATAAAAATTAAAAGCCAGCTCAATAATGTGTTATTCAGAATATTTAAGAAGGGTATTGCAGGCCTCTTATCTTCATTCAGTGAATCTGTGAACATATTTTGCAGCTAATAAACACCTAGCTTATTCCTTTTGATAATAATAACTTTTGATAACAACTTATGAAGGTCCTGTGTCTAGATTTTTCCCATTCTGATCCTAGATAGCTGGATACAAGTAAGAAAAAACTGGTTTCCATGGAGACTCAGACTGACTTTGGATTAAACCCTTGCAATTCACTTTAAATATTATAATTCTTCATATTTTGTGGGGGATCACAAGCATTCAAAAATATGGACTTTGATTTTACGTGTATTTAGGCCCACAGGACCATGGCTGGTGTGCTGGATATACGTGCCAAAGAAGACTGTCCCTGTTCCATGGCATAGTGGCTCTGAGCAAAATGTATGAGGTTTATTTCACTGGAACAAGTCCTCAGAATCTTCGGCTAATGTTGCTCAATGTTGAACCTAATAAGGTGAGCCTAAATAGAAATAATGCCTTAAAGGTTGTCATAGATTTATATTGGTAGCAATTAACTCTCATTCCTGCCTTCTCTAATTTTGTCAACCTTCTAGCCCATTTAAAAAGATCCATTAGTGTAGTATTGTTAAACAGTAGTCCCATAATTCAGACTTTCTTTTCTACCTATACAAGACCTCAAAGTCCTAGAGTGTTAGATACAGGAAAACATCTGACCAGATGAAGCAGGGAGGGCAGGAACGATGGGAGACATCCTTCCTTCTCAGGTGATAGCACATCCATCATTTCCATTGCTCAAGACAAACTTGGGCATTATTATTTTACCATCTCGCTCTGTTTTGTTCCTTACCCAGTCCAACCGTGAATTCTGCTGAGTTTTCAAACATGGAGTCAGAAAATCTCGTAGCAGTTCCATTGCTACTATTCAATAAAGCAACATTATCTTGTCCCTAGATGTAGGCCTGCCACCTCTTCTTTGTCTGCTGTTGACCTTCAATGGTCTGCTCACCTCCATCTGATAGGAAAAATTAGGGCTCTCCTCTAGCAAACACAAGATCAGTGCCACTCATCTCTATGTGAATCAGTCTTCACAGTGACCTACAATACCCTATGGGAATCTCCCCATGTTTCAGCTGATTTTTTATGAGTATTCATACCAAAGTTTTGTAAGACAGTTTTCAACATTGCAGATTTAATTTGTGTTTCTATAAAGCAGAACATTGTTAAATATCTCCCAGCCTCTGGATTTGAAGGGACCCTTTCTTCAGCTTAGTGTGTGACTTCTAATAATTTCTTTCTTACATTAATTCTTCTCCTGACACTTACCACTTAGGGGCTAATTTATCATATCTGCATGAATGTTGAAATGCAAGCATATTTTAAAGTCTTTGTTCAATAATTGACCAAAACAACTTGGTCTTATTATCTTCTAAAGAGTGTACATAGTTAGAGCACATTTTATATATATATATAATAATCAGTTTAGTTTTTTGGCACTTTCTTTTAAAAAGAAACTGTATGTGGTGGTATCTGTATGTAATCTAAGAATTTTTGAGACCAAGGTTGAGGGTTAAGTTTTAGATTAGCTTGGGCTATTTGAACTTAGATCTTGTCTCAAAATAATTCAAACCCTGTTTATTATTTTACCCTCTTTTACCTAAAGCCTAATGCTTGTGGATTGGAAAATAAATGTGTTAGACAGAAATGTAATTGAGGACATATTTTCTCACATTGTAAAACCAGAACTATACAAAAGTTATTTAACAACAAAAGGAGTTACAACTATAATCCACTATGAAAACAAGGCAGGAGAGAAACCCTTACCCTGATTATAAGTCTTAATACATCCCTCAGCCATAGAATGAGTGAGCAGAATACACCATGCAATGTGTTCAAGGACAGAGGACAGTGAATTCTAAATGAGTAAGTAGCCTCTTGTGGATTGATATGATAGTGAAGGCTGGTTTTCTAGAAAACATGACCTGAAAGAAAAGATTGGAAGTCTATGTGGTTGGTCACTCATCAGTTTTTCACCTTTTATATATAGAATCCTTCTTCTTCCTAGTTGGTCATGAAAGCTCCGTACCTCTAAAAGATGTTCTGAATGGAATACATGAAAAATAAAAGCAAAAAGAAAGTAAACAACAAAACTCTCCCCAACAGCAACCAAATATTCAAACACAAAACTATGAGAGATATTTCACATTCAAACAACAACAAAATTTATAAAATGAAATTCTTTGGAAAATAATTCCAGTCTCACAAATTATATATGTGTGTGTGTATGTGTATGTATATATATATATATATATATATATATGGATACAGATTGTCTGCCTACATGTGGTTTTAAAATATTTATTGTATTTATTTACGTATGTATGAGGTGTAGTAGTGCTCATGCAATAGCCTATGTGTGGAAGTAGGAGGGTAACTTGTAAAAGAGAATTAAAAGCTGAGTCACCACAAGTGTCCATAAGCACCTTTAGGAGCTGAGCTATCTCCTTGGCATAAGTTTGGCTACCTCTTTAAATATCAAATTAGTTTAAAATTATCAATGAAAGATACTTGAATTTGAAGACAAATAAAAAGTATTAACAAAAATTTTAATAAGCCATTTAAGACAAAAGGCAAAATTAACTCCCTGGTGTCTTTTGTAAACTATCAGAGGTCAATACTTATTTTTAAAAATAATATACACTTTATAAATGAAACACTGAGGAAAACACTACAAAAGTCGATAAGGTGGTTAATTTTTTTTAAAGAAAAAAATTGTTGTATAGCTTGATTATCCATCCACAAATGTTACTTATCTCTTAGAATTATAGCATCTGATTAGAACACAGTTTTAAGAACTAAATTCTAAATATTTTATTCTATTGTTCTAATAAAAGCACATAAATATTTGTTTTTAACAGGCAGTTCTAGTAGGAATATTTTTTTCCACACTTCAGCGTTTGGATGTCTATGTGAACAATTCCTTGGTCTGTCCCAAAAATACAGCGTGGAATGCTCAAAAGAAACTCTGTGAACTCCAGAGGCATTTGAACACAGGTATTTACACATGTTTGCATCTGTGAACATATATATTTGGTTCTTGTAAGCATTCTTTGAAATGCTTCATTATTACAGCATTTCCTTAGGTATGGTGAATAAAAAAAAAAGTAAATTTCTCAGTCCCATTCAACAGAAAGCTAATTTGGGGTCATTTATAATAAAGTACTTTGAAAGATCACTGCTGGTGCGACTGTTTACTGACTGGTGAATGAAGATCAGAGCTTTTGTCATGGTCGTGGGGAAACTTCCAGACAAAATGTTCCTTCGATGTGTATGAAGTTTAACAAACCTTATGTTCAAAGGAGATTTCTCTCAGCATTTTTTACTTCCCTCTGCTTTTATTTAAAAACCTGTTCTACAGAGGTCAATGCCTGAATTAATTCTAGTTATCAGATGTATTGTCAAGAAAGCTATTATAATATCAATATTATTAATGAAACATTACATAATAAACTTTACTTAAGTGTAATAGATGAAAAAGGCTACATTTAATCTACATAGAGATATTTATAAACCAAGAATTATCCCTTTTCACTTAGAGCTTTTTTTTAACGAGGATTCTAATGTTGTTGACAGCAGACACTATATTCCATGAGTGGGCTTATATCATTTATCTGTGTGTTCCATGACCTTAGTGTTGTAGTATGTTTTTTTTGGCCTGTTTGGGTCTAGAGATTTATGACCTGGTGCGCGTGTGGCGCCGGTTTGGAACCTGGTTCGAGCGCTCGCGGCTTTTGTCTCCCAAAAGAAATGAATTACACGCTTATATACTTTACACTGCTTGGCCCATATCTTAAGCACATTACTAGCTAGCTCTTTCTTCTTAAATCAACCCATTTCCATGAATCTACCCACCACGTGGCTTGCAGCCCGTGGCTCACCTGAATTCCTACATGCTTCTTCTTCGGGGGACAGATGGCGACTAGTAAACTCCACCCCTTCTTCCTACCTGGCTG
>PVIH01000834.1:0-225138 GCA_004025045.1 Sigmodon hispidus | reverse complement strand
TAATTTTTATATAGCAAAATTACACACAACAGAACAGCTCTCAAGCAAGAATTATAGTCACAATATCTAGTCTATTTGTATTCTAAAATTAAAGAGAATATTTTATTATCTATCTTATCATTGTGAGTTTAAAGTTTTATATCTAATATACTTTTTAAACTAAAAAGAACTATACCTACAATTATTAAACCTTCAACCACATCAAAGACCACAGAAGGATATAATATTATGTAAATAAGTAGGAAGTGTAAGCAACTTCCAAAGTCTAGAAAATGACAGAAATGACATCTATCTGCCTGGACAGTCACCCAAAGTTCCTTTGTAACGTTGGGGCATCCATCTTCAGCCATTAGGCCCAAAGTCTCTGGCAAACCTTTTAGTGATGCAGGAAATCTGACACAGTCCATCAGTTGCTTCTCTTTGTGTCCTGAAGAATGTCTGGCAATGTTTTTTGCAAAGCAGGAACCTGAAGGACCATCTCGGCTTGTTCTGCCCACATTTAGGGGTCACTTTTTTATGTAACCTGCATGTCTAGTTTATACAGCATACTATCAAGCAGTCAATACCAGAACAGTTTCTTGTCCAGTGGCTAACTGTTGCCACAAAGTAAATTCTACATGAAGTTTCTTCAGTGCCCATCCTTTCTCTGAAATACATTGGTGGTGCCAGGAACAGAACTGTCTCACTGTCCAGAAAAGTCTAAGTTCTTAAAATATCTTAAATGTCATATTTTGCATGTCTTTGAAGTGTTTGAAGACTACCTATCTAACTGAAATATATCTTTGCATACCTACAAAAACCTAACTAACATGACTATAAGTTTGCTTATCATAGATGACTATTAATCTGCATTTCTCAATTACACATTACAATTTTAAATGAGTTACATCAGCATCAAACCTTAATCAAGAGTAGAAAAATACAAACAACATAACAAAATTAACCTTAAGTTTATATCAATGAATCAAAATCTACTTATCTTTTTTAATCATTTTTGTATAATATCTTCTTCCTCTATTTTTTTTAAGAAATTGACTATGACTATTAACCATTTATAATGAAAGCAAGTATTAATAAAAAATATCTTTGGGAAACTGGACGAAGCTCTTTTTTATTATTTTTTGCTGTCAAAGGACGATGACAATCTTATGGGGTTTTGAAGCTGGATCATCTCAACTGGCTTCTTGGAAGCTGAGAATGTTCATTTAGGTGGCCTTGGCAAATGGAACCACATTTGCCTAGAACCAATTTACAAGTTTTGATCTTTTGTGGAGATAAAAGCAGAAACTTTTTTTTTAAGTAACATATTTTTATAAACAGATTTTAAAGTCAAGACATCTTTAAAATATAAGTATTGGTTTAACTTAGCAGTCTTAGCAAAAAATTGTCTTTTTGTAATTAGCTCATTAAAAGTTAAAAAATTAAAAGAACACACAACAAACATAATTTAGACTTTTTGTTTATCTGTTATTTTTATGTGGCCTTTATTTTTATTTTTATTTTTTTAAGGGCTTTTTTTTTATTTTTTTTTTTGAAGCTTATGTGTATTTTATATATATTGTACTCTGTTTAGAGGTTTTGAGAGTCTAAATCTGTCTTATTGAGAATTTTTAATCATTTTTTAACTCAAAGAGCTTTAAAATGTTGGTATCACTTTAATTGCTGACTCTGCCCCTCTTGGCAGCTTTTTAATATGGCAGAGGAGCCCGCTGTCAGTCTGTCGCTGTCGGCAAAGAGCAGGCTCAGGAAATGTTGTTATGAGAAAAACTTTTTTAAACTGTTTTTTTTTTTTGTTAGTATAAACAGAAACCTTAAATCAATTATACTTGTGTCAATCTTGTCATAAAATGTATGAGTTTAAGCTGTGTGCCGCGGACACACCATTTTTAAATTTTTGCCTGAACATCACGTTGTCTCTGTACTATAAATCAATTTAAATACGCAATTTAAAAAACCGTTTTAAACTTTTTTAGGCTTTATGCGGGTGTTCGGGCCCCCACGTTGGGCGCCATCTGTTGTAGTATGGTTTTTTTGGCCTGTTTGGGTCTAGAGATTTATGACCTGGTGCGCGTGTGGCGCCGGTTTGGAACCTGGTTCAAGCGCTCGCGGCTTTTGTCTCCCAAAAGAAATGAATTACACGCTTATATACTTTACACTGCTTGGCCCATATCTTAAGCACATTACTAGCTAGCTCTTTCTTCTTAAATCAACCCATTTCCATGAATCTACCCACCACGTGGCTTGCAGCCCGTGGCTCACATGAATTCCTACATGCTTCTTCTTCGAGAGACAGATGGCGACTAGTAAACTCCACCCCTTCTTCCTACCTGGCTGCCTCTGATTCTCCACCCACTTCTACGATGCCCTGCATGGGTCCAAACAGTTATTTATTTATATAATACAAAAAACATTCTACCACACCTTAGCCCACCGATGCAGAATATAAACAGCAAAATGTAAGCTAGACTTGGACTATGAATGAGTGCTTAATACTCTTTGCCATTTGTAAAACAAGTCTTGACTTTAGTACTAATAGAATAGCTAAACTTTTCAGAGATAGTCTCAGATGTCAGGCACTCATCTCAAAGTGCTTCATATGTTACTGTATATTATTACTCACCATGGCTGCTTAAAGCAGTGGTTCTCAACTTCCTAATGCTGCAACCTCTTAATGCAGTTCTTCATGTTCTGGTGACCCTAACCATAAAATTATTTTTGTTGTTACTACATAACTGTAACTTTGATACTGTTATGACTCATAATGTAAATATTGGTGTTTTCCAATGTTTTTAGGTGACCCCTGCGAAAGGGGTGTTTTATCCAAGGTGTCATGACCCACAGGTTGAGAATTACAGCCTTAGATAATAACAAACAGCTGAATAAAGTGAGGTCAGGGGGTGATGTCATTTGCTAAGGCTTCCACTTTAGTGTCCTAAGACTACTGTGACAAAATTCGATGAACTTAAATAGCACAACAAAACAACACAAATTTATTTATTTATTATTTATTTAATCTTTTTTTCTTTCCTTTTTTAGACAGAATTTCTCTATGTAACCCTAAACTGTCCTGGAACTTGCTCTGTAGACCAGGGTAGCCTTGAACTCAGAGATCTGCCTGCCTCTACCTGAATGCTGGGATTAAAGATGTGAGGCACCATGCTGGTATTTTTTTCTTTTGTCTTCACAGTTCCGGAGCTAGTCTGTTGTCAAATTCTGATGAGAAAATTTTTTACTGGATTGCAAAGTCTTCATGTTGTGTTCCCACTCTGTGAGAGATAGCTAGTGCTCTGGCCTCTTTTCCTTAAAGGTTCTAGTTCCTTAGTGAAATCTCCACTCACAATTTTACCTCAGCTTAATTTTCCTCCAAAGAGATCCACTTGCCATTATCATCAAACAGAATATTAAGGCTTCATTGTAGGAGTTTGAAGAGAAAGCATTTCAGTTCATAGCAGTTCATATTACCTAGTTCTTGAACACATGCTCTTGATGGTTATGCTGCATTGCCTCCTTATAACCTAACATTTTAAATACAAATCATGGTGTTTGTTTACAGTTTAATTTTATACATATTTAACACTTTTATGAAGCACTATCATTCAAAGATAGAAAAAATAGGAGCTATTTCAATCAGCAGAATTTAATCTAGAGACAAAGGCCTGGGAATCAATGCCATAGATGCCTTTTAATAGATTAAAAAGACTGTGTATAGATGTTATCAGTTTGATTTTTCATAGTATTGCCAGGTTTTTTTTGTTTTGTTCTTTGTGTGCTGACGCTCAAACATAAAGACTTCACACTTCACTTCTCCAATCAAAAATTAAAATAAAAAAATTGCATTTTTTTAGCAGGCATTCATTAAAACTTTAGCCCACTGAATGCAAAATGCCTCATGCCACAAGGCTCTCTACATTTTAAGGTTACTTGAAATGCTCTATGATCATGATCTCAATGTCCTTTATTTTTGTAATAATGTGAAAAAGTCAAGTAAGATAGATGGTTTGGGAATGTTAACATGAGTATGAACTCATATCCACTTTGTAGCTCAAAGCACATTCTTTAGATTCACACATGAGCTGCAACTAGAAGTTACACGATTTATTCTACCACTGTGGTACAGTGCAGTATTTGGAGCTTTTAGGGTCCAAGATTTTTTACTTCTTATGCACGTGCACACACACACACACACACACACACACACACACACACACACACACATACACACACATGAAATGTATAATGACCTCCATTTTAGAAAATCCAGTTTTCTAGTAGAATTTGTTTTGATTAATCATGGATTTTTACAAGCTAACATGTAATCCCATTTTGTTAGCATAAGAATCCTCTGAGGTGTTTTAATAGGTCCTTCATTTTTATTACACACCTTCTGTGTTCAGTAAAACTAGAAATATTAACTTGTAAGTGCTCATTTAAGAATTGACATCTAGTGCTGAATGAATTAGAAGGCCATTAAATTTACACTTTTAAATTACCAAATTCCTTCACCCATGACTTTAAAACTCAGAATATATAAGTAGTATTCTATAAATCCACAATAAATCCCTGGGTGTATAATGAGTTTGGCTTCTCATTTATATTGTAACTATAGACAATTCTTTTAGAAATAAATTTTGTATTAATGACCATTAATAGTATTATTTAATGGAGTATGGCATTGCAAGTTAATTTCATAAGCATTTGGTTTTTAATATGTATGCTTTGTTATAAAATAATATTATTAGTATTTTGGAAATCAAACAAATATACTTTGTGTGGCAATTATGCTAATAGTTTTTCTGTCTTTGCCTTTTTCCTTCATAGAGCAATTTCTTCCTAACTTGGGTTCCACTATCCCGGGTGAAAACTACTTTGATAGAACCTACCAGATGCTTCACCTTTTGGTCAGAGGAACCACACCTGTGGAAGTCCACACTGCTACTGTCATCTTTGTTTCTTTCCAAATGCCTGCTGTGACAGAAGATGATTTTTTTAGCTCACACAATTTGGTTAGAAATCTTGCCTTGTTCCTCAAAATATCAAATGACAAAATTCGTGTCAGCAGAATAATAAGATCGAGTCTGCGGAAGAAGAGATCCATGGAACACACAATGGAATTAGAGATTGGAGCTGCTCCCACTTGGTTCTTAAGCAATTCCAGCACAGGTATGGATATCAGACTTTGGGATAAAGAAATATTATTGTCAAGTGTACAGCCATAAGTAAACCTACAAGGGCCTGCTTAGCCAGGCCAAAGGGAACCCTACCACCTCTATGTCTTTAACCCTATGGGCCTACAAACCCTTTTACTTCTCTGCTCCTATAATAATAACTCATTATGAAGGGTTTGCACATGAATAAATTAAAACTGAATTAATAGGAAGTGACTTCATAATTGATAAAGTGTAAAATAGTTAATTATAAAAGGAAGCGGCCAATGGAATTCTGTTGCGTAGAAGAACATAGAAAACCTAGGCTTATGCTGTAGCAAGGAACTTCTATGATGTTATCCACCTGGGGTTATAGTTAACTTCCCTTTTTTAGCTCTGTATGGATTTATATGGCCAGTGTTCTGGTTTCAGTATGACTTACTCTGCAGAGTTAATCTAAGCATTGCAGTGGGCCCAGATTACACAGGCAGATTATTTACCCCATTGAAGCAATACCAGATAAACCCTAATAAATGTAAAATACAGGTCTGAGAACAAGAAAAGCAAGCTAATGGGGTACTTTCAAAGCACAGGCTAAAGTAGAGTCCAAAGTCTTAAGAAAAGTCCTAGAACTTGGCCTGGAATGGGTGAATTATGGAAAAACACAAAGTTAAAAGAATGATATGTACATGATCATATAGCTGATACATAACATCAGGGAATCCAGGTTGAACACATAGTCAAATGGCATTCAAGTAGAGGTAGCAAAAGTGCTGAGGAGACTTCTGTGTGGGCAGAGTCCTCCTCAGGTTAGGAGTAAGAAGCTTTCAAATGTTTAAGTCTTCAATACTGATATGACAACTAGGAGAAATGGAAGAACAGCACAGCAGAGGTTGGATCTGCCACTGAACTGAGAGCCAGTGACAATAAAGTAGAAGTAGACATGGAATTACTCACCTTGGTACATCTACCCTAGACCATAGTAGCACTCTATTTAGGACATCGGAAGACACTGGAAGGAGTTAGGGGAGAGAGAAGAATATGCAAGACTCAGCCTTTACCTTAGAATCTAAGTCATGCAAGCAAGACCTTCCAAATTGAACTAAAAACTCCCGAGTGTGGGTTCCAGTGTGTCAAGTAGGCACATTGGCCAATGCTGCTGAGCACACCAAACTTTCTAGTTTATCCTTTATGGTAGAAAGTCAGTGATATGAGTCCTGAAGGCATGACTTGGGATCCTTTAGGTTGCAGATCTTAATAACATCCTGGTTACAGTACTTTTCTAAAAATCACTCTGACTACAGTGCATGGAATAAACAGAAAATGGCAAGCCAGTTCAAAATGTATTTTAATAACGACTAATTTAAGCTAGGATTTTGGCCATAAGGACAAAGAAAGCTGAAAAATTGATGTATGGTTTAATATGAGTTGGTAGTTAAGTGGAGAAGAAATCAAGAGAAAGTATCAGACTCTATCAAGAGGAATATGGAGACATTAGTTCATAAAGTAGGACTCCTTGTGGGGGATAGGGGGTGGCTTCAGAGGAGATCCCAGGTCTGCCATGAAATGAAGAAAGAAAGAAAAGTGTGTGCAGTGTGAACCCCAAGTTTGCCAGAAGTCCAAAGAAGGCAATGGGTTGTTAGGAGCCTGATAATTTTAGCACATTATAAATGCGCACACTAATCATGGGTAGATGCTTAATATAGCTAAGTTCTAAAAGTATTCTATTCTGAAAAAGTAATGTGTGGTGACAGAAAAGGGTGATAATACTTCACTTCTAACAAAAAAAAAAAAAAAAACATGAGCAAATTTAAACCAGGAGACAAATTTTCTCATTTTGTGTGTGTGTGTGTGTGTGTGTGTGTGTGTTCGCGCGCGCGCTCACAGGTTCTTCTCAACCTTTGGATTTTTTTTTTAATTTTATCTTATAACATTCTCTTGAGTTCTTCATGTTCCCCAGTTTATTAATATGACTGTCATATTCTTTTCAGGTACTATTAAAGTCTTAGCAGTCTAGAATGTGATGAAGAATGTAAAGAAAATGGAAGCCAAAATCTTTGACATATTATCACAATTCTATATTCTTTTAATCAAAATGCCCTAATGCTTCTCTCCCATAGGTCAGATGCAATTATCTGAACTCCAGGAAATTTCTAGCTCTCTTGGAGAAGCTGTCATCTTAGGGAAAATTAGTGCTATCCTTGGATTCAATATTTCTTCCATGTCTATTACCAGTCCTGTTCCCCAACCAACTGATTCTGGCTGGATTAAGGTAAGAACACACAACTAGAATAAAAATCTATTTTATCTTTTAAAAATGGTGTTGCTTTTTTTTTAAAAAAAAAAAAGTAAGACCTTCTTTATATTTCAAATGGAAACCTAGAGAGCATATCTTTCTAACTCATTTCTAAAGGCTAACTAAAATGGTAGCAATGTAGCTTATATGCTCCATGTATTTTAGAGAAAAGAGACGCAGAGATCAGTCATTTTTGTTATTTAACATGCATACATAGGAACAAACTAACTACAACTATTGTTAAATTTGAAGCTGTGTGGATAAAAATGAGACTTTATTAATAATAAAAAAGGGGAAAAATTGAAGCTGTGTTTATCAAGTTTCTTTCCTTATGACATTCTCAATGCTGTATCTTTTAAAATAAATTTTAATAAAAATAAATAAATAAAATGACTGAGGGCTGGGATATGGGCCAAAGAAGCAGAGTGCTTAGAGTGCAAGCATGTGTCTTAGTTAAGATTTCTATTGCTGTGATAAAACACTATGACCAAAAACAATTGGGCAAAAATGAATTTATTTCAGTTTACATTGTAGTCCATCATGAAGTGGAGTCAGGGCAGGAACTGAAACAGAGGCTGCTTACTGACTTGCTCCTGACAGTTTTTTCAGCCTGTTTCCTCATACAACTCAAGGCTACTGCCCAGGGCTGCCACTACCGACAATGGGCTGAGTCCTTTCACATGCATCATTAATCAAGAAAATGCTTGACAGACCTTCTTACATGCTTATCTTATCAAGGCATATTCTCAGTTGACATTCCCTCTTCCTAAATGACAGCTTGTGTCAAGTTGAGACAAAACTAATAAACACAGATAAAGACCTGAATTTTGATTCCCATTTAAAGCTAGGTATGGCCAGGCATGCTAGTAGTCTATACTGTTCTGAGTAAAGGAACAGAGAACTTATAACTTGCTGACCAGGCTTAGTTAGTCCTAGGTTTAGTGAGGCTCAGTTCCAAGCAGGTAAAGTGTAAAATGATAGAGAATGGCACACTACATCCTCCTCTGGCCTTCATAGGTGCATGTACCTATAGGAATGGACACACACACATGTACCTTCAGGAATGGACACACACACATGTGCCTACAGGAATGCACACACACACACACACACACACATGTGCCTACAGGAATGCACACACACACACACACACACACACACAGAACATGATGATATCTTCTAAATCTTACATTTTCATGTATATTTTGCTTTCAGTATTTTTAACAATGTGTTATAGGTTTGATCAAGAAGGAAATTTATAATAATGCCAGTTTTATATGTCTTACTGTTTCAAATGAACTGAAAACTGTACTTGGCCTTGCTTGGCCTGGCTGTGTTTGCTGTGAAATGCAGTTTGTCCTGGAAAAATCACTTCCTGTGCCCTCCATGCCAGGTGACTGCCCAGCCAGTTGAAAGAGCGGCATTTCCTGTTCACTACTTGGCCTTTGTGTCTTCACTGTCAGTGGCTGCTCAGCCGGTGGCAGCGCAGGCAGGACAGCCATTTCCTCAGCAGCCCTCAGTAAAGGCCTTAGATCTTGAGGTGAGTCCTGACTCATGCTCTTTCTAGAGTGGGTAGCTTTGACTGTAATTCTAGAAGGGAGCCACTTCTCTGGCAGCTTGAATGTAAAAGCTGAACTAGTACCTGTAGACAGCCTCTTCAGTTTACTGTTTCCAAAATGTTTCTTTGAAATGAAAAGTACTTTTCTATTCATGTTCAGGATCTCTTTTGGTGAGGTTAGAAGACTCTATAGATTTTTTATTTGTAATAAACATTAAAAAATAGTTGATTATTTTTTTAAAGACTTAGGACAGGACATTTGTTATAATTCTCCACTGTTTTTTCTTGAGGGTAACTGTGTATCAGTTGGAATTACATCACTCACTTTGAAGGCTATCCTAAAAGACTCCAATAACAACCAAGTTGGTGGTCTTAGTGGAAATGCAACAATTCCATTTGTCAACTGCTGGGCCAACTATACAGATCTCATTCCTCATAGAACAGGTGAGTGGACCATATTAGATCCTTATACATCTCTGCAGTAAAGAGCTGTGATTTTCTTCAATGGACAAAATATTCTTTAATACTTTTGTCAATAAACTGTAGAAATCAAAATGCTATATTATGCCTTTTTCTGGATAGAGTTGCCTCCCTTAAAATGCATTTAATATACAAAAAAGAAATTAAAGTAATGATTAGATAAATTTAAATATAGCTGGAGATAAAACATAAAATATCATGATTTGTAACTCTTCTTGCTTTTTATTGCTCCAAAATTTCTCACTAAAGTGTTACACTTATAATTTAAAATTTAATACATGCATTTTTCATTTAAGAAAAAGGTAAACTTGTAATAATGTAATAATCTATGCAAGGGTTCAGAGCTGAGCTAGGAAGTTACTTTTAGACTTTCTGCAGGCTAATGAAAAAAAGAAAATATGTACAGACAAGGATCTGTGGGGCCTTGAGTCCACAAACCAGTTACTGTGGAGAACTGTCAGTGATCTAGTTTATTTCCTGTTGCTATGATAAACACCATGGCCAAAGGCAACTTAGGGAAGGAAGAGGTTCATTTCAGCTTCCACGTCCAGAGAGTAGCCCATCACTTAGGGAAGTCCTGACAGGAACCCAAAGCAGGAGCCTGGCTCAGAAACCGTGGGGACACTGCTTACTGGCTTACTGTTTGGCTTGCACTGGTAGCTTTATGTACATGCCAGATCTTCCTGCCTAGGGACGTGCTGCTTTCAATGCCTGTGGTTAGGTGCAGACTGAACGTCTGTGAACTTCTTTATTCTTCTCTGTACTCAAAGTATGTCACTTGACGCCATTTACAAAAAAAAAAAAAAAAACCATTAGAAATTAGCCAATAAAAGACAAGAGAGACTTAATGGAAAACAAGCAGAGAAGTCAACTACTACAATGTTTTTTTTTTTTTTTTTTTGTTTCTCCCCCAAGGAAAAAATTATAAAATTGAATTTATCCTGGATAATTCTGTTCGGGTAGAATCTAGAACCTTCAGCCTTTCAGCACAGACTATCCCTGGGGGAGGCGGAAGTAGCACTAGCAGTGGCAGCAGCAGCAGTGGCCACAGCAAAGCATCCGCTGTGGGTACACCTGTCCAGATACTGAGTGTGGTAACCGGCTGTCTCATAGGAAGACTGTTGCTCTTGGAAGTATTTATGGCTGCGGCTTTCATTTTGAACACAACCATAGGTAAGTACACTTCATCGTGTAGGCAACCTATGTCTCCAGGTTTGCAGGGACATGAGCTGTTTGCACAACAGTTGTGTTTGGCACCGCTGGAGACACAAAGGGAAATACAAGCTCAGTGTCAGACAAGATAGCTCTGTGGACATGATACTGCCATTATGTGTTGTAATCCAAGAATGTGGAGTAGAAACATGCAGATAATCTCAGAAATCTTCAAGTGTTACAAAGGCCAGACACAGAGTGAAATTCTTACAAAACTATCTAGCTAAGAAGCCAAGAAGTGGTGTAGTTTCTGTCACAGCAGCATCAAGGACTCACAGGATGCTTCTCCACCTCCTTGGCTCTCTTCTGCTTAGTGGCTGCTCCACTTCCAGGCTGACTCCTCATTCCAGTCTTTGTGGCAAATGCCCCCCACCCCACCACACACACACACACACACACACCTATGCATATGTTATACAATCTAGCAGCAAACACAATGCAAATATACCTCCTCAAAAGATCCAGCAGCCCAAATCCACAGCCCAGTCATAGATCTAGATTGGGACACATGCTCATCAGTGAACCATTAACTGTGGCCACAGTGCTCTAATTGGTGTGGCATGAAGAGCATCAGGTATAACCTGCTGAAATTAATGTTAGAACCAGATGTAGCAGGCAGACAGATAATGAATTTGAAGAGTTTAAAGGAAAAAGAGGTCTTTCTGAGCTATATGATTCTAAATGATGTTCTATGTTACTTTTTTAGTAGCATATGAAGCCTGGGAGTGTTGCATAAAATGATTACAATTTGGAGAGAGAAGGAAAAGCAGAAGCTAGGAGAGATGTGGGAGCTGGAAAAGGCATATCTTCACATAAATGTGGTCAGCACTGAGTCCTCATTCACTACTTCCACACACCTACTTTATCTCAGTAATGGTAGCATGCTTTCCTGGCCCCTCCAGTTCATACTTTTCAGATGCTGCATCCATCATGAACTCTTCCCTATGTTCATCAGACTACAATATCTCATATCTGTCCTTGTTCAAAGTCTCCTCACTATATACTCTGCCCTTCGTCCACTGTATTAGCCTCCAAATTGATACTAGACTTTACTTTTTAAAGCACAAGAACATATACTGAGAAGAGTAGCTGTCCAGCATCACTACACACAAAATGTAATCAAAACCAAAGACTAAGAAGTGGTCTTAAGGATGACCTTCCTGTTATTCTCAGTTCCAGTGCTGGCTACAGTATCTAGTGGGAAGGCATGTTAGCATGTGCAAGGCCTTGAGGTCAGCCTCAGCACTGAAAATAACCCATAAATGAATTTATTCATTTGAGTTCACATGCTCCCTCTGTCTAGACTATGTTCATCTACTTGTCAAGTCTATCTGCCTCTTTCAGGATTTTTCTGGGTTTGGATTCAAACTCACTTTCTCTGGTCTACTTTTCTTTTCCCTTCCCATTCTGTGAAATATTTTTCCCTTTTCTTTGATGTCTTCATTCATATAATTGCCATAAGACTTTATGGACTTGCATTGAATTTGCATTTAAAATAAAATCTTTCCTTAAACTTTGACCATGTAGAAGAGCATATTCTTTATGCATTATTGATACTGAAACTACAATAGAGTTGCTTTAAGTCTGAAAAGGAGAATAACCCTCAACTCTGACTTAGAACTGTTCATTGGGTAGGATTCAGCCGAGCAAAGTGTAAAATGCTTAAAGGGTTGGCAGATATTAGTCAGTTTATGATTGATTTAAAAGATAAGAACTTTTGATTTGGGGAAGATTAATGCTCTAGAAACATCACATAAGAAACAACAGGACTGACGAAGCCTTGGAAGTGGGGCAATAATTCAGGCTACTCAAGTACTCAAAAAAAAATCCCATACTGGGATTTAAACGAGGTGTAAAGAAAGACCGGGATGAGAGGTCACCATGATCCTGGTTCTAGGAGTAATAACAAAAGCTTACGAGGCTAAAATCAACAGCTGAGGCATGGGGGAGAGCCTCTGAAGGGCAGCTGTGAAGGCAGGAGCATGTCTCTGGAGAGCCACTCTGGTCTTCTCACAGCTGAGAAGATGAGGGAAGGAGGAAGGAGGGAGGGAGGGAAAGGAAGTGGGTTTTGAAGCTGAGGGACAATAGGTGTTTAGGTAAATAACCAACACACAAGTTGCACAAATCAGCTTTATGCCTGATGTTGTGTCTCCAGAATTTTAATAAAAGAACAGACTGTTATTCAAATTATTTAATAGTACAATGAATACTACTTACAAGGCCATTGGTTAACTGGTAAGTAGAGCTGACTGTATATTAGTGAGATTTGTGATTGATAATTTAATGGCTTGATTTTTCAATTATTGTCCACAGTCATTCAGAGTGTGCCTCACAACTTTGGTAGTTTGCTGGTTAAGAAAATACTATTTTCCAATTATTAGTAAATTATATAATTATTGAGTCTTGTTCAGGACTTTTCCCAAATGAAAATATCTGTTAATGGCTTTTGCTTTACTATTAAGTAAACATTTGTAATTAAGATTTAAAAAAAATCAATTCCCATAATGTATTGAAACACTAGCTTTTATGTCTTTTCATTGTGATTTAATATTTTTCTTTTAAGGGAATCATAATGCTCTGCTAAATAAAACTGCCAGCTCATTTACAAAGGCAAAAAATTGTAACTTTATATACATTTCCACTAAAAAAATATTATTGATGTTAATGTAAAATTTGTAAAGTTTGAAATAATTGTATATGTTACTTTTGGCTTGTTAAATGAACCATGAAATATTTTAAATTTAAAATTAGTAAAACATACTTTTAGATGTAACATATGTTATCACTCTTCTTTTTAAAAAAATGTATTATTGTTATTTTACAGGAAGCAACTAAAGTGCCTACTGAAAAACAGACTGAAAGCAAAACTGTAAGAATTGCTTATGTTGCAGCTATTTTGTTATACAACCAGAAAAGGCCTATACAGCATTTTCAAGGAAACATGCTATAATTACTTTAATATTTTTATAAAACTTGACACATAATCATCACATTCAATCAAAAAATGGGTTTCTTCAAAATATAAGTTTCTGTTGATTCCTTATACTTGTATGTTCTTATTTAATTAAAAATGACAGCAATCTCACATTTAGAAGCAGATACTCTATATCCACGTATAAACAAAACAGAGAATACTTTAGGCAGTTGAAAGAGCCAAGCTTAGTGGCTCATGCCTGTAAACCTAGTGTTGCGAGGCAGAGGCAGAAGTGTCACAGTGACTTCAAGGCAAACTAGGCAAACAAAAGTGAAACAAAGTAAAGCAGCCTGTTCTGGAGTTCTGTATTCTTCACAAAGCTCTAGTTTTCAAAAGGCTAAGTCAATGACCTTTCTGACAGTCTTGGTGGCAAGAAAAAAGAGAAACACCACAACAAAAAACTCACCTTATTTTCCAAGGTAAGAAATTAGAAAAAGCAGAAAGACAGAGGTAAATAAGGTTATCTAAACGCTTTCAGATTATTAAAATGTAGCTTTTACTCAGAATTTTTTAAAGGGAATGATTAACTGGGGAGAATGGCCAATAGAAGCATGGCAGCCATTTTTGTGGCAGGTACAGATGGAGGTCAAAATGAATCTGGACACGTTGATAAAATCCTATGAAACCCGAGCATTGTCTCCTGCATATCATCTCCTGTATATTACCTCCCAGTATATTCACCTTTGATCACAGTTAGGCATCCTGGGAAGTGAAAGGGAAGAGAGACAAGGTTGGGGAAGGGAGGCAGCCTTCTGCTAATACACCTGAAGATTTTTTTTGTTCTGTTAGTCACCTTTAGCCAGACATGAAAATATAAATTTGTCTAAGACAAAGTACAAAGAGAGGTACCACACAAATATGTAACATATTTCAAGGTAAATCACCTAAAAGCAAAAATATTAAAAGAAGATTTTTTTAGGAACAGATCTTTGGAGAAGACTGTACTTAGAAGCCACATTTCAAAGCAAGCAGAGGGGATAGTGAAACCAGTTTCTAATTTGAAGCCAAGAGAAAAGGACTTATGTTTGGCTCCTGTAAAATCTAGTATGTGTCCCCTGAAGAGGAAGGTATGCAATGAATCAGTTTGTGGCCCAAGAATTTGATCAGAAAGCCAGTAGCAATCTTTCATAGTGAGGGGCAGAACTTGCCAACAGCTGGAATAGACCAAGTCATAACTTTATGGGACCTGCAGGTAGAGAGGTACTTGACAGGAGGTGTGGAGAAGCTATATGAAAGCCCTGTGACAAACACTGGCAATGGCAGAGGATGCTGCTGATACGTGGTCTTACATCACTGCTAACGATGCATTTCACACCCACTTTAGTCACTTCTGAGAGCCTGAGAAACATCTGGTCCTGAGGAGGCTGAGGAGGCCAAACACACCTCTGTTTGAGTCTGAGACTTCCTAAGGCAACTCCCTTTTACTTTACATTTTATGATTCTTCATTACTCTTAGAAAATTAAATCCTGGGCTGGAGAGATGGCTCAGCAGTTAAGAGCACTGATTGTTCTAATGGAGGACCTGAGTTTGATTCCCAACATCCACATGACAGCTAACAACTGTCTGTAATTCCAAGATCTGACACCCTTACACAGTTATACATGAAGGCAAAACACCAATCCACATAGAATTAAAATAAATAAATATTTAAAAGAAAAAGAAAATTAAACCCCAAGATATGTAAATTACTATCTCCAGAACAAATTAGGGTTCTGGAAAAGATGCATGAGTTGTAAATGCCACAAAATCAGCATCTTTTAGTTTTATCCACTGGAAAGTTTTGTCAGTTTCTTTTCTGTATACATTTAATCAGGAGGTTTTATAATATGTTACTCTGCAGTAAAAAGGATTTCTAAAAGCTTTCTTCCTTGCTACAGACTTGTTAAAAAGCTACTAATTTATCTGTTTTAAGCTTTTGGCTGTTTGTCTTTAAAGACCTTTTTAGAATTATTACACTACATTCTCATAATAAATTATGAAAAATTATAATTTAATCATTACAATTTTATATTTCCCTAGTTTTTAAGAATCTATAAGCAACATCACTTCGTTTGTCTTCATTCACATAGTAGCCATTTCTTTCTTTTCAATTGTTTACTTTTAAATTATTTCTCTCTAACATTTATGTGCTATAAATTGATATTTTAATTTTTAAAATACTTTTAAATATTAGTGTGGGCTATTCTATTCAGTTGCTGGAAAGAAAAACCACTCTGTGTATAAGAGTGTGAGAATGTGAGGGGTGTTGGGGTGTGTGAGGCCTCTCTCTCTCTTCCTCTCTCTCTCTCTCTCTTTCTGTGTGTGTGTGTGTGTGTGTGTGTGTGTGTGTGTGTATGTGTTATATTTTCATTCCTGATTGTGACTTATAACTCCCAAAGACTGGCCAAAGAATATAGTTTCTTTTTCCAAGGCAGGTCACAGTAAATTCTACTCTTTCCTACCTTTCTTGTCCTAACTGGAGAGTTAAGACTCCATCCCTACCTTCATTTCAAAGATGATCCTGCCCCATAGTTAACATTAAGAAATACCCCAAGGACATACCAAGATTCTGTACAGGCAGGCCATCCTGGTTTTCCCTAGGTAGTTGTTGGTATTAGATGCAAGATGAAATTGCCATTACACCTTAAACAGACAGGACTCAGAAAATTTCTGGGTAGATAAATTTGTAGAAGGCCCTAGAATGTGCTGCCCCAGCGAGAACATAGATTTTTCTGTTCTTTGTCATATCTCACCTCTCCATCTCTATAACTTTATAATACCATTTATAATAAATTATATGTATATGCCTCCCTAAAATCTGTGAGCTATTCAAACAATCCACTCAAACCAAGGAGGGGGTATAGTGATCCTGTTTTATTATCAGTTAAATAGAAGCATGGATGAGACAACTTGAAAGCTTGTTTGTACCCCTGGCATCTAAATCAAAGGAGCATCTTGGGAACTTAGTCTTTACCCTGGGACCAAACACTATCTCCAGATAGATGGTGTCAGAATTGAGTTACATTTTCTGCCCCAGCTGAGAATGTCAGGTCTCTGTTGCAGAACTAATTACTTACTTAGTATTTGGGACATGAAACTCTACACATGTAGTGTAGGAAGTGATATGTGCTGTGAGCATATAGTCTAAGTGAAATTTATTCTATGTTTGTTTATCATACTAAGCATGTTCCATTTAATATCTGAAGAAATGGTAAGCATATCATTCTCATTATGGTCATTGCAATGGTCAGAAACTAAGAAGAAAGTAGAGTATTTGCTTGTGTTTCCTATAACAAAGTAAAATGTTTGTCTTGTGATACAGTGACTAATCTTACAAAAAGTTTCCTTATCTGGTCTCTGTAATAATGTCCCCAGGGTTCATCAGGTCTCCCATCTTGTCTTCATATGTTTTCCTGTCCCTGGAATAAAGTATCAGGACAAAAGCAGCTTATTTGTTTGTTCACTGTTCAAGGGTACAATCCATCATGTTGGGAAATCAAAGCAAGAATTCAAAGAAGCTGGTCACATTGCATCCACAGAAAGCAAAAAAAGAATGAATAAATGCTAGTGTTCGGCTTGCTTTATTATTATACAGGCAGGATACCCAACCTGGAGAATGAACATGCCCACAGTTGAGATGAGTTTTCCAAGCCCAGTGAGATGGCTAAGTAGGTAATGGCAGGATCCATTCCCTAGGACCTATGTGGCAAAAGGGAGAGAATCCTTAAAAGTTGTCCTGTGATCTCCATAGTTTCAAGTAGCCTGCATACACCTACATATAGACATACCAATATTCAATATAAATAAATAAGTGTAAAAAGGTTTTTAAAAGGTTTTTTGTTTTCTTGTTTATTTTTAAGATTAGTCTTCCCACATCAATTATTGTAATCAATATAATAAAAATAGCAGGCTTCCACTGAGGCTAACTTAACCTAAGCCAGGTGTGCCCAAGGGCTGTCTTCCTCACTGATTCTAAATATGGAGAAGTTGACAGTTAATAGTAACCATCATACCTCTCTGTTGTTATTATTGGATGCTTTGGGATCCTTTGGGAGGGACTCCCCAGATGTGGTCCAAACTGGCCTCAAAATCATGGTCCTACTACCTTACCCTCTCTCCAGTGCATGCTGGCATTATCGGAATATTCCCACGTGCTGAGTTTCTCCTTTTGATCTTCCAAAATACCATCTAAAATATCTCTACAACTAACCATAATAATGAAATGAAAACTGAGAATATTATATGCTTATTAAATGTCATGGCCAATACTGGGTGAGTCTTACAATAACCCTATAAGGTTACCATCTCCTTATATAGATAAGGATCCTTGAGGATTAGAAAGCTTAAGGAAAATGCCCACATTCACAGGGCTAGTAGTACTGGTGGCAATCTGAGATTAAAATCCTGGCAGTCTAACTCTAGGGCCCAGCTTTCAACATTTAATTTTCTCTCACTTTTCTTTAAGTAGAGAAAAGTATTGCTATGTAAATTAATAAAATGTGTTTCTTCCAAAATTACTGTTCAATGTGTATTTTTAACTTATCACCTCTATGTTCTTAACAAAGGTTTTAGTTTTATTTTCAGCCACTTCACCTATAACGTATGAAAGTATGCATGTATTATTTGAGGACTGATGAAATCATACATACATACACCAACAGGCTGTGCACTTTCAGTGCAAGATGGCCAATCCTTTTGCTTTTATCTCTACAAATGTCTTTATCATATCAAACCTTGTTTCAATAAACTACCAGGTTTCATGTTACTCTGGAACATACCTACAATTTAATAAACACTTGTGAGTGCTAATTGTCAAAGGAGCATTAGCCATACTAGAACAAAGACTAATTAATCCTCATCTTTCCTTGTACTGAAGACTGTCTAACTTTTCTGTAGTCAATTATAGAAACAGGTATAACCTTATGATTTACTCTAAGAACTCCCTTTAAAACTTAACTATTCGGGCTGAAGAGATGGTTCAGTGGTTAAGAGCACTGGCTGCTCTTCCAGAGGACCTCAGTTCAGTTCCCAGCAACCAACCATATGACAGCTCACACTGTCTCTACCTCCTGTTTCAGGAAATCCGATACCCTCATGTAGACATATATGCAGGCAAAACACAAGCGTACATTAAAAGCAGATTATTTAAAAACACATAATTGTTATGCATCTCTTTGTCCTTCATCCTATTTTATTTTTCTAATGCATGGTACTAGATACATTAAAAATATATATATATATATAACAGAAAACCCAAAGGAAAGACCCTAGAAGAGTTATTACCAGGGATTGGCTGTTGGCAGCATTGCGGCTGAGCTCGTGCGGTAGCTGCAGCAAAATGTTTGGCACGATGTCACATACCTTTATACTGGTGCAGCCTACCAAGAGGCCAGAAGGCAGGACTTATGCAGACTATGAGTCTGTGAATGAGTGCATGGAAGGTGTTTGTAAAATATATGAAGAACATCTGAAGAGAACAAATCCCAATAACCCCTCCATCACAAACAACATCAGTCAGTTATTTGATTTTATTGATGATCTGGCAGATCTCAGCTGACACGCAGACGTACCAGCCTTATAACAAAGACTGGATCAAAGAGAAGATCTACACGCTTCTTCGTCGACAGGCCCAACAGGCTGGGAAGTAATTGAGATGCAAGCATAGGGGCCTGGGGTAGGCTTGGAACAGGAGCATACATCGTGCTGTAGTGAACATTTTGTATGATAGGAATCCTGTTAGGCTAGAGCCAAGATTCAATGTGTGACATGAACCATGAATGATCTTTTCATTCTGATACCACTGTTGCCCCTTTGCTTCTTTTCTTTCTTTGTTTGTTTTTTAAACTTAAACATTTTTATGATAATTCAGAGAGGAAGTGGTTTTTGTCAGTTGAGGTGGGTTCTAGTCCTTGAAACTTTCTCCCTGCTTTCATAGCATTGAGTGCACTAACCCTTTGTGGGGTATAGGGGTGGTGACAAAGTTAGTTATGTCCTCTGGGAAAGTCTTAGTGAAAAATGTTCTGTAGTTGTAAAAGAAAAAAAAAGAGCTATTACCTTATCCTATAAGTATACAGGAAGGAACACTACCTCAGTGCACGTATTCATGGTATATAGATGGCAGCTCCTTCCTATGTGAGGGAGTACATGAAGCAGGATACACAATTGTTTCAGACACCCTAGCGACTGAAGTCTGAGCCCTTCCAGTTCACACTACCAACCAGTAGGCTGAATTAATAGCTTTAATCGTTGCCTGTCAATTAACAAAGGGACAACCCTAAACCTATACAGACTTCATGTATACTTTTCATAGTCTCTTGTCGCATGCAGCTGTCTAGAAAGAGTAGGGGCTATTAACAACAAAAGAAAAACCCATGACCATCTCAGACTAAATTATGGCCTATTAGAGGTCTCTCATCTCGCCACAGCCAAATATAACAAGATATTGTCATTTTACAACCCACCTCTTTATTATCATCCCCAGATACTCAACAAATTTTGTCTTATTTACATCAGATCTATCACCCCAATAGCCAGGCTTCATCCCACTTTAACAAACTTATCTACAGCCTACCTCTAAGGATCTGTCCTTTCTTTCTTTTTTTTTTTTAAAATAATTTCTCTATTATGTATACAGTATACAGAAGAGGGCACCAGATGTCATCATAGATGGTTGTGAGCCACCATGTGATTGCTGGGAATTGAACTCAGAACTTCTGGAAGAACAGTCAGTGCTCTTAACTGCCGAGCCACCTTCCCAGCTCCGGATCTGTCCGGTCTAAAGACTATCACAAATTTATCTACAGCCTACTTTTAAGGATCTGTCCTTTCTAAAGACTATCACAGCTTCATGTAAAATTTGCCAAACCTCTAATCCCACCTCTGGGCATCGGAGTCCCCCTTTTTCCACTCACCAAGCCAGGGGATTCCTCCCTGGATCAAACTGGAAGTTTGATTTTACTCACATTCCCACAGTTGGATGGATCAGATGCAGTTTAGTCCTAATAGACACATTCTCAGGATGAGTAGAAGCTTTCTCTACCACTAATAAACGATCACAGACAGTTTCTAATCTTTTTTCAGGGAAATCATTCCTCTTTTGGAGTTTCAACTTCCCTTCTATCAGATAATAGCCCTGAATTCACTTGTCAGGTTTCTCAAACTCTAGCCAAAACCCTTAATGTAGGTGTGTTCCAGACACCTATATACCATAATACATGCCCTAAGGTAGCGCTCCTTCCTGTATACTTATAGGATAAGGTTTTTTTTTCTGCCAAGTTTGCACGTGGCAGAGCACGCCCGCCCCCCAGGCGTGGCTTTGTCCCGGTGTGACCACGCCCCTGCCCACATAGCTCTGTCCCAGCATGCCCCTAGGCGTGGCTGTATGCCCAACCACTCCCTTAAAAAGAAATAACACGTGGCATGGCTTCCTTTTTTCTGCTCTCTCTTTTCCCTTCTTCCTCTTCTATCTTTCTTTCCTTCTTTCTCTCTCCACCCCCTTCTCTGAGTATCTGAACCCCCTAAATAAACTCTGTGTGGCACCTGGCAGTAGATTTTTCATGTCTCTTCCACGTGCAAAATACTAACACTTAACATCTCACGGCCTTTTCAAATCCCCTACCATCCCCAGTCTTCAGGCAAGGTTAAAGGAAATAATAGTTCCCTAAAAAACATTCTTATCAAACTCCCCCAAGAGCCTATCACTGGCTTTCCTGCCAGTAAGAGTTCTTAAAAACAAAACAAAACAAAACAAAACCTTCTATTGCATAAATTTTATTTAGGTTTATAATAAAAAGCCAAAGCCAGAAATTGAGAAAAAGCTAGAGTATCAGAGAGAGACAGGGAAGAAACCACAGCCAATTCTCACCCAGCAAACAACTCAGGCTGAACAAGGTAAGCTTTATTTTCATGGGGCCTCAGAGGAAGTGTTCATTCAAATAAAATGTGAACTTCTGCCTTCTCCTGCCTTAAATTTCTTTCTCTGCCCAGCTATTTTACTTCCTTATTCAACTCTCCTAGAGCTTGTATTAAAGATGTGTGCTACTACTGCATGGCTGTTAGGCCTTGAACTCACAGAGAGCCAGATCTATGTTTCCTGAGTGATAGAAGGCATGGGGTGGGAAGGGGAAGGGACCTTGAACAAGGATATACAGATAGAAAATGTGACTTTATTCATAATAATAAAAAAAAAAGAATTAAAGGCATGGATTATCATTCCCTGACCTTCATGGCTTGGCTGTGGGTGATTCTGCCCTCTGATATTCCAGATTTTTTATTAAATATTCAATATATCACTACACTTCTTTATCTCCCCTTTTGAGCTCACATATGAATGGCCATTTATGCCCCCTGGTCTTACATCCCAGTCACCACTCTGCCTGATCATCTCCTTACCCCTTACATATGAATGGCCATTTATGCCCCCTGGTCTTACATCCCAGTCATCACTCTGCCTGATCATCTCCTTACCCCTTACATATGAATGGTCATTTATGCCCCCTGGTCTTACATCCCAGTCATCACTCTGCCTGATCATCTCCTTACCCCTTACATATGAATGGTCATTTATGCCCCCTGGTCTTACATCCCAGTCATCACTCTGCCTGATCATCTCCTTACCCCTTTGTTACACTGTGCTTGTAATCTTCATCCATTATCATTTGCCTCAGCTCCCCCCAGATCCTCTTCTCTCTCCAATTAACACTGAGAACTTAGTTCGCCTCTCTCCTCGAGGACACAATTTCCCTCCTCTTGCTCCAAAATGACGGGGCCCTTCAGGGTAATTTTTACTACCCCAATTACTGTTAGCCTTAAGGGTTTCCCTCACTGGATTCATCTTTCCCATCTCAAACCTTTTACACAACCAACTCAAGATAATCTTTCGACCCCAACCAAACTTTGCTCTCTTAAGTATCAGAAGATATCAAATTTGAACAGTGTATCTGTGTTCTTAGATGAATGAGGCCTCTCACACACATCTGTCAAGATTCAAGTCCAACCTTATTTGGTCATGCCTTACCTCTTCTTATTCTATTTATTTCTACTCACCCCTATCACTAGTGAACTCTACATTTGGAGACTTGAGATTCAGAAATCATATACCCAGAAGTTGAACCAGACCACTCATGTGGTAGGCTCCTTGAGACTGTTCACCAACAGACTGTCAAAAGGAGATACATATCCCTATAACATTGAGATCAATTGCTATAATACCTGTCCTCTATGCTTGCTTCCTTTATAATCAAAATAGAAATTACTGTAGACACTGGCCAGAAAATTATGGAGGCTGTTCTTATTGGTCCTGTAAAAGACATGATGCACATTCAGAAAAACACTCCATCTTTTATGAAGAATGGGGAATCTTTTATATCGTGATTAAAGACCATGGGACCCCAGATGGGAAATAGGAATCATTGAGAAGCTTTACTATAGTGTCTATCATAGCCACTCATCAGCAAAGCTCAAAATACAGAGGATACACATTCCACTCTCTCAACCCCTAGGTATAGACACAGTAGAAGTGGTCCAAAATTCCTCAGAGGCTCTTATATCTTTAATATCACTCTTCTTTAATGATATTGATCCCACCTTCCTGTCACACTATCTCTACTTAATATCATCTACTGAGTAATGCTTAGCCTGACCTCTCTGGAGAATGCTGGTTGTGTGTCCTTCAAAGATCAAACTCTAACCCACCATTTGTTGCCTCAACCATTGTCCTATTAGATATTCTTATCTTACCACTCGTTAATTGCTCCAAGGCTAATGTCACTACCAGCCCTTATCTCTCTCACATTCTTTGGTATTACAGGCTGTTTTAACTCCTCAGGAACACAACTAGTGGATACTCTGAATTCTGCAGACTGCAACCAGCCCCTATGTCCAAACATTCATGGTGCCTCTATTCTCTATGGTACTCACTGCTTACCTAATAAATGGTCTGAGACTTGTGCCCTGGTGTTCCTGTTTCCTAAATTAGGAGTAGTACCTGGTGAAGAACCCTTGCCAATTCCCATTGCCAAGTTCATAGCAGTAAGAAGACATGGCAAACAAACAATCCAGCTAATACCTTTTCTAGAGCCATGAGCGTAAATGGAGGTATAGCCATGGGAACAGCTGTACTGATTACTTCGTTAGCTATTTACCATTGACATTCCTGGAAATTCATCCAGGACTTCCAGTGGGTAGCTCAGACTATCCTTACCCTTCAGGGACAAATAGATTCACTGTCCTCCATAGTACTGCAAACTCAAAGAGGATTAGATAAATTGATAGTTGAAAAGGGGGAGGGTCTTTGTTTATTTCTTAGGGAAAATGTTGATTCTATATCAATCAGTCTTGTGCAGTGAAAGATAAGATCCAACAACTCCAACCTTGCTGAGACATCACCTAGTAGACTGAGCAAGGTGCAGCAGAAAAAGTAACAACTCCCCCCAACCCCAACCTCCAGCTGAAGGAGATTGCTACATTTCTGCAGGGGTTTCCCCTTTAGCAGAGTGAAGTAAAAGAAGCAACATCTTGGGCTAGAGAGAAGCAGCTGCAGAGCACTGCTGGGAAACTCCCTTAAGGGGAGCAAACCTCAGCTGTAGAGGCTTTCCAGAACAGAAGCCGGATTGCTATATCCTGAGGTGGGACCATCCCCCACCTCACCCCAGCTTCAGGTATAGCCTGACTTCCCAGTCAGGATACCTCTGCAAATTAACTAATAGACAGGGTAATGAAAACTTTCTTGCACTGTATATTTTTCAGATAAAAAAAATACTTTCAGAGTATTTCAGAAATTGCACTTCATCTTGACTTACAGCCTTAATATTTTAAATAACACTGTATAAAATTTGCACCCAGTTACAGAGCAAATAGTTATGGCTGCTATGGCAATAGAGTCTGTGCCTATGAACAGAGAAAACAATTCCTTTCATGAGTGTATCTGGCTACATGACAAGAGCATTTTCGGTTTTTTAGAGCAACCTGATTTATTTAGACTGATAATTCTTTGTATACCTAAATTATTCATAAGAAGAGAAAATATATGACTTAAGACTTTAGCATTTCTTGTGTGATTACAACTTGAACTTAATTCTCACTGATAAAGGATTTAATTTTATTTGTAACATTCATTATAATGTAAAATAAATAGCTTTACCATACTCAACATATAGTATACCTAGACAAACATCTTTGACAAGAGTTACTAATACAATGTTTTCAAGAGTGGGCGGCCAGGGGATCCAAAACAACAGCTATAAATAAATTCTGACTCTAACTAGCAGCTTATTCAAACAAAACTTCTGACATAGATCTGATCTGATAGACAAGTATAAAACACGAATTCTAGTTAGTATTTAATGAAAACTCCGAGTTAGATATTAGGGGAAAACTGAAATATCTGAGAGAAGAAACAGACCACAGTCAACTCTCACCCAGCCGACTTCTCAGGGGAAAAGCTGTCTTCCTGAGTCCTCCGCCTGGCTGATTGTTTCTACAGAATATCTCAATGTCTGCCTGTGCCTGCCTTAAATACCTTCTTTACCCAAGTGTTTCACTTCTGGGTTCAACTCTGCATCATAATCCTAGAGTGAGGATTAAAGTAGTGAGCTACTGTCGTTTGGTTGCTAGGCCTCTGTGAGGACACAGATTCATATGTACAAAGCTTGGCTTCAGAGAAGCGTTTGGTACCTGAGGGCGAGGCCCAGGTCTGAGAGTGTGCCTGACAGCCAAATGTTAGGTTTACACCAGAAGGTTCAGTTAAGAGCTACTGTACCCTGTATCTCTTTGCCCCATCCTAGAATGGCAAGATGTGCAGCACCTTGCTTACATAGGCTTTTCTTTAAAATTCGCCTCCTCTTGGGACTGGGGGGTTGATAGCTCTCCACTGCACCAGAACAAGAATATTAACCTGTGTTTGTTTGGAACCTGTATGTAACAATAAAACCCTCATGCATGTTACAGCGTGTCCAACTCCCTGGTAGTCTCTTGGAATTTCTAGATACAGGCATACTACCTCAAACTCACAGAAAGATCTCTGTCTCTATGTGATTAAAGGCATGAGTTACCACTCTCTGACCCTCCTGAACTGACTGTAGGTGATTCTATTCTCTGATATTCCAGGCTGATTTTATTAAATGTAAACTATATCACCATGCAAGAGTAAATGCATTTATTTATTTTAAACAATTTAGTTCAAATCATGAAGAAAGCGGCACCTAGAGCCTATTTATAATAAGCATACAGTAAAGTACTAAGCTGGCTTAAAAGGCACAAATAAAACTTAAAACACATTATAGGATACTTACTTGTGTGTAGATGAAAGAGTATAGCAGAATGGATTGACCTCTGCACTTTTACTCTGTCTTTAAAACAAAGGGCCAATACTGGTGTAAGCTAAATTCAAGCTGTAGCTTCAACTCTTAATGATCCTGTTCCTTATCCTTTTTAAATAATATACTTTTTAAATAATGGCAAATATGTCCATTGCTAATGATGGAAAAAAATGTATTTGTGCAGCCAAATGCACAATGGAAAGAGATTCTGGTAGTCAGGAGCCCAAGCAGACTGAGCATTGCAGCTCAAATGGAAAGGTATTCAAGCATTCAGGAGCCAATGAATACCACAGACCACAGTTAAGAAAAGGGAGCATCTTATAGCCCTGCTTCAGGAAAAAGCTTCCCTAATGTTAACAGCTCTGCTCCAGCAGAAGGCTTTGCTTCACTGCTTGCTTCGCTGCTCAGGGAATATAACAACTCAGGCCCAGCCAGGGAAGGTCACCTGGGCAGTGAGAGTGTTATAGCTTCTTTGCTCCTTCAGCTGATCTCCCTCTGCTGCTGCTGCTGCTCCAGGGAAAGGAGATCTTCACCCAAAACTCATTCAAGAGATTTATTCCAGGAGAGTGTGGCTGCCTCAGTCCTGGGTGGGAGAAGACAAATGAATGGTTTGAGGCTGGACCATTGCTAGTCATTGGATTCTGTCTTTATTGTGTATAGACTAATGCATGCTCCCAAGGCTTCTTCATCTTTCCACTATACTAAGTACTGAGCTCACCATTTTACTGGATGTGAAGATGATAAGCTTCTATTCCTAAAAACTTTCATGGATTTTGACTGCTGCTTCCAACACATTATTGCTTACATGATGACATTTAGTTTGCAAAATAAGAGTTTATTTTTTCAATAATCTTGCAGATATAGAAACTGAAGCTTAACACTGTTGAAAGTCACAGCCATCATGTCCAGCTTGCTAAAGGGTTGAGTCTTTCACTGTAAGTTCACAAGTTGTCAAGTTTGCAGCCAAGATGCAAGACAAATCTTACTAGTATTTCATATTGTTGTACAATAACACAATTGCACCCAAAGATGACGAAAGGCCTTGAGTCTCCATATCATACTCAGATCAAGATTACTTAAATCACTACACAGCAGATACATGTGGGATAAGCTAAAGTGCTGTTACGTCACCAAACCATAAGCCTAGACAGAGTAAGAACTTGTCTGCTGTGGAACAATCCTTCTGTATGTTGTGAATATGTGATTACTAACCTCATTGGTTCATTAAAAAAAATTTGCTGGTTGGTCAATAGCAAGGCACATTAGGGCAAGACAGTAAAGCCAAATTGAAAATGCTGTGGTGAGAAGGGCAGAGTCAGAGAGACCCCAGCCAATGCCCAGGAAGCAAGACATGCTAGAGGACAGGTAAAACTACAAGTCACATGGCAATACATAGATTAATAGAAATGGGTTAATTTAAATCTAAGAGCTAATTAGTAGTAAGCCTGAGCTATTGACCAAGCATTTGTAATTAATATAAGCCTCTGTGTGTTTATTTGGGAAAAGGTGGTTAGGGCAGGAAAACTCTGCTTACACTTAATCCTCTGTTCACTTTAATATATTTCTAGTAGAAAGAAAATTAAACAAAAGTTGTGTTATTTTTCTAAACTTCTATCCAGGTGCCTTCTAAAGAAACTTGGCTAACTCAGACAACTCTTAGTTTGCAGGGCCTATTTGCTTGTTATATAATGGTAGAAACTATTTCAATGCTTCCTGGAAAGTTAATTTTCACTCAATAGCACTAAATTTTTAAAAAGATGCTTTAGACTGTTCAATTTGTTTTTAAAGCCATTAACCCTAATTACTAAATGGTGATTTACATATTTAAAAATATTTAAATTTATAGACTATTAACATTTATTATTTTGAAAGCAAGTAAAATTCTCTAGTAACCAGACCAGTAAAACAATCTAGTAAAATTAACAAAAAGTCTAGCTTTCAAACATTCCTGTTCAAACTGTCACTCTATGCTATGAGCTACAAGTCATTCATCTCCCTTGATCAGGAAATGTGACTTCATAGTCTATTCAACTATGAACAGCTGTACACTAATAAAAATTATTAATGTCCAAGTTTTATCAGTTGGTCTAAAATTGAAAAAAAAAAAAAAAAAAGATGCACCCTGTGATGAAAAGCCAGAAATTGGGTAAGCCGATCTGGAAGTGCAGGGCTGGTCAACCTCTGACCAGGCTCAGGCACAGCTGGAGAACAATGAAGTTTAAGGGAGTCCAAATAAAATGAGGAGGAGGCTGATCAGAGGCTTTAAAATGGGCAAATGTTTTATGCACAGAACAGGCAGGATCAATTGGATCCTATGGAGAAAGGCAATCCAGAAAAAGTCATTCACAATCAAGATCATTAACAGTTACAATGAGTGTCTCTGATGGTAATTTTAGTGGACTGTTCTCATGCCCTTTTTATTCAGAATTTGAAAATCTTTTGTTCTTCCTACATTAACATCTGGTCATTTCCTCCTGTCCTCACACAAGATCTGGACAGCAGATAAGATGTAAAGTTGTACATCTCAAGAAGTGGTCCCTAAATGAGGGATCCGAGAGAGTTGGCCTATGGGATCGCCAACAAGATTTAAAATATTCTTTTGTAGGACTTTAAAAGCAAATTCAGTTTTAGTTTGGTTGTTGTCTTGGTTAGGATTCTCATTGCCATGATAAACACTATGACCAAAGCAACTTGGGAAGAAAAGCTTATTTGCCGACTTTCAAATCACTGCTCATCACTGAAGGAAGCCAGGGCAGGAATTCAAATGAGGCCACCTTGCTATATGTAGCTAAAGGGTTGAGCCTTTCATTCTAAGTTCACACTTTTGTCAGGTTTGTAACCCACACACAAGACAAATCTTACTGTTATCTCATATTGTTGTAAAACAACACATTTGTACAATGAGATGATTAAATAATGTATTTATGTTTACCTAGAACCAGAGAAAATTCTAAATTTATTTTCTTCCTCATTTCAGGGTAAGCAAACTAAATTGCTGTCGTAGATTGGTGGTACATATCAGTCATCCCAGAATACCATGGAGGCTAAAGCAGGTGCGCCTTAAGTTCGAGACCAGCTAGACTCTTTCTCAAAGATAAAGAAAACCAAACACAATAAATTACTAATAAACATGTGGAGCAGATTGCAGGGTGGAGAGTGGGGTGGAATGCTGGAAGTTAATGAATAGATAATGGATGAATCACGGTGGGAGAACAAAGGCAGCGGCACACACACACACACACACACACACACACACACACACACACACACACCCTTACCAGCCATCTTACAGGATCCAAGGTCAATACAGCAATAAACTCTAGCTCAGTGGTTCTCAACCTTCCCAATGCCGCCACCCTTTAATATAGTTCCTCTTGTTCTGGCAAGCCCAACCATAAAATTAGTTTTGTTGCTACTTCGTAACTGTAATTTTACTACTACTTACAGTTGTTCGACCCTTAAAGAGATTGCACCCAAGGGACCAGAGCAGCTGCTCTGGGTTTTTCCTGGCATACAAGGTAGAAGACAGCATGAAAAATCATATATAAGTAGAAGTGAAACTGTCTAGGCCCTAGACTTTAGGGTAACAAGGGCCTAAGAGAGGTGGAAGAAAAGGCGGGGGGAGCAGCATGAGGGAGCATGTGTTCAAGGTACAATGTATTCTTATGTGAAAGCACTTTTTACATGGGACACAATGACATCTACAAGTAATAGGATCAATAAAACGTCAAAACAAACAACAGAAAATATTCGATTCCAAGAAGGAACCACAATAAAGAGAGGAGCTTGGTAGGTAAAATGCCTGCCCCCATAGGCCAGACTATAATGTGGGATTTAGAGGAAATGCTCTTTTATCTCTCTGAATTAAGATTTAAGCTGAGCAGGATAAATCCTGGAAGAGACTTGTAAACGTCTCAGGTGCTGCAGTAATTGTGGTCTGTCCTAATCACATCCAAATCATCCTGAGACAGAGGAGCTCCTTCAATGTTTCCTAATCTAATGCAGCTTCCTCTTGGCCCCATCTGGCGGATAAGTCTTAGGGATGGAACAGAAAGGGGCTTGGTCAGAGGGGGGACGCACAGCCATATGGGAGGAAAAGAGGACGATTTGGCACTAGCCCAATCGCCCCATGCAAAAAAAAAAAAAAAAAAAAAAAAAATCGGTGAAACCAGCAACCACTGTCAACAAAAGGCCAAAGCTCAAGCCTGGCCACGCCCTCTACACTCATTGGCTTACGGCTTGTACGTCAAAGAAGAAGCCTATCCCCCATTGGACCAGAAGACATCAGGGGCGGGGTGCGGAAAAGAAAGCCTGGAGACAGTACCTAGCTCCGCCTTAAAGGCGGAGTCTGGGCGGATCCGGGGCGGGATCCGGGCGGGTTCCTGGAGAAGGGGCGGCCATGGCGGCTGCGCGGCGGCCACGGCGGCGGCTGCGGCGGAGCGCGCGCCCGGCTTCGAATGAGCGCAGCTGGGACTGAGCCGGGCCGGCCGGGCGCGAGCTCCCGAGGAGGCAGACGACGGCGGCAGCGTGTGTGCGCGCGCGCGCCCGCCCCGTGCGTGCGTGCGTGTGCGCGCGCGCGCGGCCCGCGGCAGCTCGGAGCCTCCGCCGGGCGGGCGGGGAGGGGGAGGGGCAGGTGAGTGTGTGTGCGCGCGCCCGCGAGGGGGCTTTTTTTTTTTTTTTTTCTCTTCCCACCCGCCTACTGACCCCGGTCCGGTGTGGGGCCGGTGGCCGCGCTCCCTGCCCTCCCGCCTTCCTCTTCGGGCCCTCTACCCCCGACCTCCTCCTCCTCGCCGGGCCACCACTCAGGGGTACTGTTTCCGGGTCACGGTGAGCTGTTGGGAGAGCCCAGCGTGGCTAGGAAGCGAGTCACCCTCGCTGTGCCATGCTCACCCACGGGAGCCCGGCCTGCCAGCTGCCGACCCGGAAAAGCCCCATGTTCAGTCTTCCCCAAGGGCAATGTGCCTTCTTCCCGTCCTCCGTCTGCGGGTCTCGTACCTCTTGGGACCGGTTTCCCCCACATCCAAATCCTAGCCCACCGGGCTCCCGTCTCCCTGCGGGCTTGGGATTGCGTAATCAGAAAGCTCGCGTATTGTTTTTCTCATCTGTGCAGTGGGTATGATTCCCCCACCCCCTTCAGCAAAATTCTAGGTGGGTAATCGGAAAAAGGAAATGATTGTAGTTATGGAACTCCGTGTAGTCCTGCAGAAGACAGCCCACCTAGATAACAGTACCAGGGGTGCCCCATGTGAAGGCCTGATGGTGCAGAATGTTTGATTTTTACCGCCAGCTTTTCAAAACTGCACTGCTGTTTCTGCTTGCTTGCCTCTGCTGTTGACCCTTTGCTTAAAAGTATTTTGAGTTCAGGTGGATTTTCATTGAGATCTTGGTGATTTTTAACTTTAGCAACTTAAGAGCTCTGTTTAAGTATATTGTGCGCTGCTGTAGAGCATAGGAAGTATTTGTATGAAAAGACTCAGGTTTAGAAGTACAGTGCTGGATGCTCCCTTGAGTGGTTATCAACTGGAGGCTTGGCTTAATGAATTGCATAAAGGATCTCTTACTCCAGGAAATGATCACTGAGCAGAAGGAGGGATTAACTTCATGCAGGATTCTTTGTCTTTACACCTTTTGCCCTTTATAGAGACATTTTTCTCAGTTGACACAACAGAGCTCTTTTTCCAATTGCTTATTTGGAGATGTCATTTTTTCAAAAAATTTCCTCTGTGATATGTAAGGTTTCTGAATTTGGTTAGTTATTTTAAGGAATTGTTTTTCAATTTGAGTATTTGGTAGTAGGTTATTTCAGTATTGCCTGGTTCTAGAAAGCATTTTCAAGCACCCAAATTACAAACTAGACCCAAATAAATACTTTCCTAATTGTTGATCTATAGGATATTTTAGAAACTAACCTATAGTGATATGTATTAAAATTAAAATAATTTCAAATGGAGTATGTAGAGAGAGCCAGGCCTTGGGATTCTTCTCTTCCAATAAATCCTGTTTTAACCTGTTTAAATTAGGCCAGTTATGGCCCTCATCTTAAATGAAAATGATGAAACTATTGAACTATACCCTGAACATGTTAAGGGCCCAAGGACTGTTAATTTCTTCTCATTCAAGAAATATTGGAGCACTTAAATGCTGGCATTGGCTAAGATTTGGAGATAACAAACTGAGCAACACTGGTGGAGCCTTGTCTTTCTAGACTCTTTTTTCTTTGAATAAAGTAAACAGAGAAAGAAGCCCAAGACGGCTTAGTAGCAAAGAGGCTTTCTCTGTGCAGGAAAGTGTTTTTTCCTTATCACTGTAGCATATGTTACCTAGTATGTGCTAATATACATTCCTTTGGTTGCAGCAATTGTTCAGGTCCTTAGTAAAATTTGTCTACAAGTCAAAGTAATTGACAAAGTGTTGTTTATAGCTTAGTTACATTTTCCACATTTTAGTGAAACTGGTTGGAAATTTTATTTTGGAATTTAGATATTTATGACTAGTTTATTCTTGTTTTTCAAATTAAATGCAAGCAGTTGCAGGAACATGGAAACATGCTTGCTCTGTTTCTTTTCTATAAAATGAGGAAAATATCTCTGTCACTAGAAATAAGTTTTGTGGGTTCAATTAGCTAATGTTTAGATAGTGCTTGGTTCATAATAGATGGTTAGTGAATTTTAAGCCTTTTTCATTAATTAAAGAGGCAGATTTATCATAGAACAGGAATATTGTTCATTGCTATGGGGGAATACTGTAATCAGTAATCTGGTTTTTCATTTAAATTTGAACTTTGATTTTTTTTTTTCTTTTTGTTGGAGTCATTCAAGGTGACAGGTCCTTACTGAGTAAAATTGCACTTAAGGATATTTGAGAAAGTAACTCCTGTAGCTACCAAGACTCTGAATGAAGTTTGTTCTCAGTTTAACACTGAAGCCTGTGCATGTTACCAAAATACTAAATGCCCCCCCCCCAAAGAAATCTTGCTGGAGTATCTTTTTGGCTAAATGTCCTTTCCTAATGTTGTATGCTATGAGTCTTCTAGCTACCTTTTAAATAATTTTTCTGAAAATGTATCATATTCTTAAAATTTACCCTAAAATTTTATAGTGTTTATTGACTGTACAAAATACTGGGCTTCATTATATTTCATTTCTTTGTGTAATATAATTTGTTCCCCCTCCCTCACTATTTCTTGTTCTTCTCATCTTCATCTTTTTGCCAAATAGTCCTACTTCTATTTTCATGTCTTCTTGTAGTGGAAATCTAGTTTGTACAATCGAGGGGGGAAAATGCTACCTTTATGTTTCTGATTAGCCATTTTTGCCCTGCACTCTGGTCTGTGGTTCTATTTCCTGTGCAGGGCATTAATGCTGTACTCCAACTTCTCTTTGCGAGGCTTCCTTTTCTCCTTGTTGACAGTTACTTTTGACCAGTCAGCTTTAAATGAAGCCTTAGTTCACCATTTTGTTGTCAGTTCATTCTACTTATAATGAGGCATCAACCATTCTTTTCAAGTTTTCCTTTGCAAATGGAAGTAACATTGTACCAAGTTTAAAAATCCTCTAGAGAAGTATGGCATAGGGCGGAAACAGCATATATATATTTCTATACAATGAAGTAGAAAATGTGAGGTTTCTCAGTAGAAAAACACTGTGATTAAGAAGACTTTATTCCACCAATATGGATAACAGTGGTAAAGGAAGTAAGACTTAGAAGCCATTTGGCATATCTGAGATTCTGTGAGAGGAAGGAGTCAGCTGTGTTGTACTTTTGAAACCAAGTACACCACTTTGTGGATATTTTTCAGAAACACATACCTTACTTAAAGAAGGAACTTGTTAATGTGCTCCTGGTTCCTTTTCTTTTAGAATCACCTTCTTTGCACCTGCTCAGTGGTAGGTCACTTTGGACACTGAATGGATCATTCAGTTAAGATTGACAGCTTTCATATGCATGAAAATACAGGAGCATTGCTAAGGGAACCTGTGTACTTTCCCATTGAACCTTTAGTAGTCTGCATTCTACTTTAAACCCCCCAAACAGAAAACAAAAAGGAATTGTCAGTTAGTTACTACAGAGCATCTAAGATCAGAGACCATGACAGGTAGTGTGTTTTCCTCGATTTCTTGTTTTCTTCATTTTTCCTTACTATTCAGATGTGTATTGAGCTTTTATATTGGAGTCATAATATGTAAATAATATATACAACGAAGTAAATAGTACTTACCTCTCAGGTTAAGATACAGATCTAATGTGGATTGTGTTTCCTCTTCCATCATTAGAAATAAAGACTATTTCTTACTATTTAATTTTTAACCTATGTAGTGTAATACTTCATTTAGTTGAGGCATATGAACTATCTTTAAAAACTGGGAACTTTCTGTTGGCTTTGATTTGTCCTTATACCTCAGAGATGATGGATTAATAGACTTACTCTGTGTAGGCCCAAGCATTAGTGTTTCTTTGAACAGATTGCTAGCTTTGCAAACCTAAACTAGATGGGCTTTAGTCTGTGTTTGAACTTACTAGCTATGCTTAGATCATGTTATTTGACTTTCAGCAGTCCATATGTGAAATTCACATAATGAAAATATCTGAAGGTTAAAATGTTGAAAATATTTTCAATAGTGCTGTTGAGGTGAACCAAATTTTAAAAGGTACAGAATGGTTTACTATATACATGCTTTTTTGAGATTTTCATTTGTAAGTAAATTTGTACTAATTTAAGCAAAACATTTTTTAGAGACTGAGAATAAAGAAAATTTTTTTTTTTTTAAACTTTATTTATTTATTTATTTGCCTTGGTGCTTGCCTAGAACTGGAACTACAGACAGTTGTTAGCTGCCATGTGGGTGCTGGGAATCGAACCCGGGTCCTCTGGAAGAGCAGTCAGTGCTCTTAACCGCTGAGCCATCTCTCCAGCCCCGAATAAAGAAAATTTATCCTGACAACTACTAAAAACTATGTGGCTTACATTGTATTAGAATTTACTGTTATATTTGTAGCTTTAAAAAAAGTGACAATGTCAAATTTCTCTCAGTGCTTAAGACTTTTTAATTTGAAAGAAAAAGAAGAGCATGGCTTCAGCAATGTGTCCAATAATTGTTTTGTGTGTATGTCTTTCCCACAGGTTTTGGATCTCACCATGGCTATCACTCAGTTTCGATTATTTAAAGTTTGTGCCTGCCTAGCAACAGTGTTCTCATTCCTAAAGAGACTTATATGCAGGTAAATATTTTTGTGTTTGAACCGACCTGTTTGTCTCTTCATTGGTTTGGATTACTGTCTAACTTCAAAAGACATTAAACTAGCTCTCTTGTTTATAATATCCATTAATTTCTATGTTTTTTAAAAACATTTTTCAAGATCTAGAAAGGGTTTCAGTTGCTTTGTTCTTTCAGATGTTTATATGTTCTATTTAAATGTATTAAATAACTAGTCCTGTAAAATTTTGGAAAGAAGCAGACCAACGTTAAATAGTATCATCACCACAGATATTGTATAGTCTTCCATTGTTGGAATGTTTAAAAGAGGTTAGGTGAAGTTAAGCATAAGTGTTTCCATGTATATTTCCCTATGAATGCTGTTTTTATATTTATTTTTAAAACTTTAGACAGAGGGGTTGGAGTGATGGCAGTGGTTAAAGTGTCTGCTGCTCTTGCAGACAACCTGGGCTTGGTCCTCATACCCACATGGTGGCTCACAACTCCATAAACTCCAGTTCCGGAAAAGCCAGTGCCCTCTTCCCACCTCTGCAGATACCAGTTGTGCATATGGTACACAGGCATCCATGTGAAATACAAAGACACATAAAATAAAATTATATGTTAGAAAACTAAGTAAAATTAATATGTGTGTGTGTTCAGATTGGCCAGAATAAATTATTATTTGGCTTTAGCTGATTATCTTTAGATTCTAAATCTTCTGTCTTACCACATGGCCACACTCTAGCTGTGCCTTCCTGGAGGTGCCTCAGGACTTAGCATGACATTCAGAAGTGTGTTCTAAGGCTTAACAGTTTCCAGCAAAGCTGCAGTGGTCAGCAGCTGTTGAGCACTGATGGAATCCAAATTCAGGTAGCTCGTATTTGCAGTACTAAAGCCCACAGCTTTTTTGGAAACGTTGCTTTGCAAAGCTGGATTCTTGAATTGTAATTAAAAATAATTATGCCACCAAAATTAATGTAGCACAGAAAATGAGGGTGACAGTATTCAGTCTGATTAAAGGCTTGAGAGGCTGTGCATTGTCCAAAAGGCACACACGTTTCATTAGTACAAATTTGTATTTTATTCCAAATAAAAATAACCATTTTTATTTTCTGCCCTTTTTTTTTTCTTTCTTTTTTTCCTTTTCTTGTTTTGAAGCAGGATGATGCTGTGTGTCTCAGGCTGGCTTCTGTATTTCGGTGTGGTTTAGGCTGCCTTCAGGGTTGCATTCCTTCTTTCTTAGCTCTTTGATTGTAATTGGGGTGGGGGAAGGGGCGGAGAAAGAAAGAAAAGTGTGTATTTAGGGCATATGTAAATACTAAGTTGTTCTTGCCTAACTCTTAATCAGTGGAACTAAAGCCAGGCCTACCTTTAATGGCAGCATTTGGAAGGCAGAGGCAGGTGGATCTCTGTGAGTCAGGCAGAGCTACATACAGTGATTCTATCTCAAAAAAAAAAAAAAGAAAGAAAAAAGAAAAAAAGCTGTCAATCTGTGGAACTGTTAGACTGTTAGGTCTTTTGGCCTAAATATTTCCATAAACAGTGGTACATTTAAAGTAAGGTAGAAAAAAAGCAGGTGTAAATGGTAATCACTCTCTTTCCAGTGGGTAGTTTTAGAAGTTACAGACAATGCTAGGTTGAGCCTGTTGAGGAGTTAGCATGTTGATGAAATGATGTAGAGTAGAAATGATCACTGGTAGATGAGATGTTGAGAAGCAAATGGAATGGTTGACTGTTGAAATCTCCCTTGAGGATAAAATACTGATGAAAATGATGCTCAAGTAGAGAGAATGAAGAAGAGTGGTCAGAAATTTACTAGGGAAAGCAGAATGGACAGGTAAAGGGTGTGTTAAGAATCATCATGGAGCATGGATGTCTTTGTGCGTCTGCAGTTTCTAAAACTCCAGTCAGTGTAGGTTAATGTTACAATAAAGGATTGTGTTTGGTTTTATGCTAAAGACTTTGCTGTCACTGGGAATTTCTGTTGTCAGTGTCAATATGTTTAGTACTGACTGTACATTCATTGTAAAGGAAACCAGCTCTTTATTCAGATAAATTTGTGTTTGATATCAAAACAGACCTGGATTATGTATTGTAGAATTCCATACTTGTGGAATAAATTTTGTAATAGGTTGTAATATTTTGTCTTCATCCTTTAAAAGCGAGTAAAATAAAACTTGTAAATTTACTATAAAATACCTCCTTTAGGTCTGAGGAAATGAGTGGCAGACTACTGGTTTTTAATAGCTACTGTGTGTTAATGTCTTGTTAGGTAGCTGATGCTGTTCTAGTTACTTTAAATATATTTTTTAAATCCTTAAAAAAAAAAAAAGGAAAACTTTGGAATGTAGATGTGGCTATCCAGTTTATAGATGAAGATATTGTAGGTGAAAAATTGAGTCATTAGACTCAGTAACTTTTAAAATCTTGGTTACTATAGATTCCATAACTCATGTTAACAATGGAATTATATTACATCCTGATTAATGTAATATTTTCCTACAAGTCATTATAAATCACCTGGTTTAGTTTGGCTAATCGATTTTCAAACTTTGCTTTTTTTTTAGAAAACAAGTATTTATTTTTATTTCATGTGCATTGGTGTTTTGCCTGCGTGTATGTCTGTGTAAGGTTGTTAGCTCTTGGAGTTAGACAGTTGTGAGCTGCTATGTGAGTGCTGGAAATTGAACCTTGGTCTTCTGGAAGAGTAGTCAGTGCCAACTTCCAATTTTCAAACTTTTAGGTAGTAGAATAGTACAGGGCTTTAGAGTGGCTTGTTTTTGTGTTTGGCTTTCAATTCACATCTCATAATTTTGTCTGTAATTCTGAATCCTAACCTAAAAAGCAGCTACAGTGCCCAAGACTTTGGAAACATTGACAAGTTTGCTGAGTCATGCTTTTTCATCATAGCTTTCTGAGCAGTTATTATATAAAATAATTATAATATTTAAAGGTCCTAACTTCTGAGTAAATTACTATCTAAAATGCTTTTTTACTCATATGTGTTTGGCTAGTTCTTGAAATATATCCTGTTTCTTTCAGATCTGGCAGAGGAAGGAAATTAAGTGGAGACCAAATAACTTTGCCCACCACAGTTGATTATTCATCTGTACCTAAGCAGGTAGTTTGTAATGGAGTATGTGCTCCAGAACACAGCTTGTCAGATTAGACTGATCAAAATAATTGGGTGGTCAAGATTCATGTTGATTTTCTTATTGTTTGTTATTCTATAATTTCTGCTCTATTCCTTATATTACATCTATTTCTTTATTAAAATCTATTTCCCCCACACACACTGGTTTTAAGTATATGCTTTTACTTTTACAGAGCATTTAATATTTAATAATTTTATGTATGTCCTACATTTATATCACTGTGGTTTTGCCATTTTATAACTTGTAGGCAGAACTTTTGTGACCCATCCAGAGGAATCTGTCCCACTTGTAGTCCTGCAGCTGTTTATAAACTAATTACTCAAAGGCTAATATAAATTACTGTTTGGCTCAGACACATTACAACTTAACCCATTTCTATTAATCTATGTATTGCCACATGGCTCTGTGGCTTTGCCTGTGTCTCATTACACCTTATTTTCTGAGTGGCAGCCTGCAGAATCTGCCTGACTCCACTCTTCTTCTCCTTTATCTGTGCTTGGATTTCCCTCCTGCCTCTAAGCTGTCTTGCCATAGGCCAAAACAATTTCTTTATTAACCAGTGGTAATAAGCATATTCACAGCGTAGAGAAAGACATCCCACGTCATATATGTCTATGGCTGAAAGAAGTTTTTAAACCAGTGTCTTTGAAAGCCTGTTTCTCTACTAAAGCTTGTGGGGATCGTTACGTTAACCCTCATGGCTGACAATTCATTCAATTGAATTTAGACAGATGTGGAGGAGTGGACTTCCTGGGATGAAGATGCACCCACAAGTGTAAAGATTGAAGGAGGAAATGGGAATGTGGCAACACAACAGAATTCTCTGGAACAACTGGAACCTGACTATTTCAAGGACATGACACCAACTATAAGAAAAACTCAGAAAGTATGTTGAGGATTTGTGCTTTTGGAGATTAAAATACTTTTTAGATTCCAGTAATTAAAACTAGAGAGTATAATTGTACTTATTACAAAGCCTGTTTATCATTATCTCACATAAGTAAGAATTTTATATATTCATGTGGCCTAGACATAAATCTAATAATATATATTTTCATATTTTTCTAACATAACTAAGCATTTGCAGAAATTCTCTTGTATCTCAGATAGTAGGTGTTAGCTTCTGCTAAGAGAAACTTAGTCAATAAAGTAAGTTTTAATAAGTTTCAAGTATGATTGTATCTATAAATTAATCATTTCCAATTATACACAATGTAATACACAATAATACACTAGCTAGTCCATGGTAAAATACTGTAAAGTTGTTGTGAGTTTCTTACTATTTCCTTCTCTCCCTCTTGAGGTGATAATGAGATCACTTAGAGATGCAGAAATACTGAAAGAGCACGATGTCTGCCTTCCTGTCTTTTTTTTAATACCAAAATAGAGTATATACTTAAAGATAGAAGAATATTGAAGAGCTCATAGTGAAACATGACTGATTTTGTCTCATCACTCAGCCAGTTCTACTTCCTAGAAGTAACCATTCAATAACTATCACTTATTGCTGTTTCTTTCTTGGTACTGTCCTTTCACATCATACGCTAAGAAATGAAGAGTTAGTTCTGTTTCATTTCCTTCTAATATTGTAATGCTAGTCCAGTCTACTTTCCTATTTCAGAAAATTATACTGAGCATTCCATTTTTTATTTAAATACAGAAAACATTTTATACATGTTTGTATCTATATATGTGTATTTCATATAACGTGAAGGTATTATTTATTCAGCTCTTATATATTTTCTTGCTGCCTTTTTCTTGATTCAACTACACATATGATTTCTTTTTAAACTATTGTTCAAATATTTCAGTACTGAAAAGGAAGGATACTTAAGTTTCTCAGTTAATGTATGTCTTGTATTGTGGAAATATATTTCGGGGATTTAGAATATTATATGGTTCTTTGTTACATTAATTTAGATTGATGTACTTTTCCTGCAGTTTATAATACCTTAAGTAAATATATTCTAATATAATTAGCCATAAAGATTTAATTCTGGCTACTCTACATGTTAAAGATACTGGGTATACTTGTGGTGGAATATACTAGACATGTTATTATTTAATTTAGTAACTTCAAGTACTTAATTAAATTTTAGGGACCTTTATAAAATGGGACGAAGAAAAAAAACAGAATTTTTTTAAATGAGATACAATTTTCCTGAATATGAAGCTAATTTATGCTATAATTGCATGGTGATTTGGTGTTATCTACAGAGTAATTCATATTGCATTGTACATTATAAAGAAGAGCAAGCACAATTTAAGCCAGTACCAAATATATTGATCCATCATTTTGTATGGTTTTGTGTAAAGTATCCTGTAATCCTGTTATAATTTTTCTTTCAGATTGTCATTAAGAAGAGAGAGCCATTAAATTTTGGTATCCCTGATGGTAGCACAGGTTTTTCCAGTAGATTGGCAGCTACACAAGACATGCCTTTCATTCATCAGTCAGTAAGTATGTTAATGAGGTCTAGGAAAAGGTTTGAAGTTGTTTTTGGTTTTTATTTTTTATTGTTTTGTATTTTTGTAAGAGAGAAAAATTCATAAGGAATTGAACAAATTTAAAGTTTATCTATAGCTTTACCAACATAATATTTTAAGATTATATTGAGCACTTAGTCAGGATACCATTAGAACATAGGGACAAAATGTGATGATATTTATAAGTTAGAATTTTAGGAATTACCCCTAACATTAAGGTAAGTTTTGACTTACGAATTGTTATTTTTATCATAGAGTAGGTTTACATTTAAACTGTGATATAATTTAAAATGAATTTGACTTCAGTGAATTTTTATAAAGGAAAATAATAGGTGAGTGAACAAAGTAGAAATTTGGGGTACCCAACACTGAGGAGTATATCAGAATGATCTGGGGAGCTTTTTAAATCAAAAGTGAAAATAAAACCCCACAAATACCTCCCCAGGCCTAAGTATGCTTAGAGTAATTGGTTACACCAGCTAGCTGTTATAAACCCCAGATAGAATGAATACTGAATCAGGGGGATTAAACTGTACAGGTCTATCTTGGAGTTTCTATTGCATTTGTAAATAGTCACTGCATTGAGTATGTAGACAGTTGTGGACTTGCCTGGGTTGGGGAGGACTAGTGTGTTCACCTTCATAGTTTATGTGAATCTTTTGTTTTTATTGTGTAGCTTTCTATAAGGCAGTTTGGCTTTCCTTGTGCATAAGTACTAATTCTTTTTTAGGGTAGAGGGAGAAAAGAGGTTTGATTATAATAAGGAGACAGTGTTAAATGATTACACACACAATTACAAACATTTATAACACATGATGCTATGAATGTAGCATTGTAGATATTTCTACTTTCATGTCCTGTAATGACCCAGTAAGTTTTGTTAGGATTGCTTATGAACAGCATGGCTAAGGGATTATTTACAGTGGCAGTTTATGGGAGCATGAACACCTTACCTGTGGCTCTGTGGCTATACCACTGAAGAAATGTCTCTCCCCCGTAAGCATTAAGCATTAAGTGCTACCTATAGGTTGTCAGTGTAGAGTATTTTCAAATCAAATATTCTGTTTTAGCCTGAAGTTTATTATTTGTATTATGAAAACTTTATGTTGGCTGCATTTGGATGTTTTTGGTGTATATTTATATACATATATATATATATATATATATATAGAGAGAGAGAGAGAGAGACAGAGAGAGACAGAGAGAGACAGAGAGAGAGACAGAGAGAAAGAAGGAAGGAAGGAAGATGTGTGTGTGCACATATTATGTCTCTCACTTGCCAGCCCCTAGGATTTCAGGCACACACTGCCATGTCCAGTTTCTTACCTGGATGCTGAGGATCCAAACTCAAATTCTCATGCTTGTACAGTGAACATTCTACCTACTGAGCTGCCCCCCAAGTCTCAGATGTAGTTAGCTTTATGTGTGCAAAGCCACCTGTCTAGGTCCCCCTCCCCTCTTAGGAGGCCATTTTTACTAAAGAAATTACTGTGTTTAATGGTGTATACGTATAATTTTAACTTCTAGGTGTCATGTCAAATATTTCAGTGGGGAAATGGGTAAATATAAAACAGATGATTACCAACAAGAAACATAGAATAGTAATATCTTGTGTGTTTCTTTAGTCTCTTTTGAAATTTAGTTGAGTATTAAAGTTCAATTTTTATGAGCTTTTGCCTGGTTTATTTTATCTGCATAGAATGGAAACAGAAAGTACCAATGAAAACACCTTTACATTTTATGTGCTTGATTAGAGAGTGCTGTGCTAGTTTTAGACTTAACATCTAGCACAGACAACTCCAGTTAAATATTGTGATTAATTCTGGGATTGATCTGTATTCTTTCTTTTTTGCTTCTGAAAAGAAACAAATAAAAAAAGGATTTGTTCTCTCGTCTAAACTAAGAAAGTGAAAACTAAAATTAAATAGAAAACAGTATTCTGTAAAACACATAAAATGAGCAAATAATATGAAGAAATGTGGTCTTTCTCAACACACACACAAACACAGTCTCTTTCTGTCCTTCCTCACTCCTATGTCTCTGTGTGTGTGTGTGTGTGTGTGAATGAATTCTAATTGGTAGCTTACTTACCAGTGCCTTCCCCACTGAAGAAAATGTCTTTCTGCCCAGCTCCCATCCCCCATCATCCAACATTGCCTGTAGGTTGTTTGGTGTAAGTGGCAACACGATCCCCTCCCCGTTCCCTTCCATAAGGAAATGTTGAGGAACTGTTCACGTGTAAGTTTATGCAGATAATCATAGCTACTGTGAGTTCTTGAGGTGTGCCGTTTCAGAAAGACTGCTTTTTACAGACTATCCGTTGCTCTCCTTTGTTCCTTCTGCCACTTCTAGAATGTTTTCTGAGCTTTGGTAGTAGAGACAGGAGGTATTAATAGGAGTATCCTCTGAGAGTTAAGCATTCAGCACTCACTGATTCTGGTCATTTTGAGCAGGTAGGAGTCTACAGAAACCAGAGACAATTGGAAGAAGAAGCTTCTCTGAGTAAAACTGATAGCAGCACCAGCAAAGAGACATCATGATCATAAACCTGTAGATTTAGTGAGCACAGCATGTCTGTTTAGTAGAACAGCAGCAGTAGCTATTTCCTCCTAGTGCTGATGCCCTCCTTAGCCATGGACTTTTGATCAGATTTACAGTACCAGGAGGTAGTTCTCTGTTGTAGAGCCAACCTCAAGCCCACTCAGTAGTTGGTTGGCTCCATATTATACCAGTTTCACAGAACATTTTTTTAATCACTTGTGAAAGGCACACATCATAGCATTATTTTGAAACCTGCAGTTCTAGGCAGACTAGAGGCTAGATTATTTATGTGCTATGTAGGGATTGGTACAGAGTTAGGGAAACAAAGGAGAGTAAAAGGTTTTTCTGAGTTTGACTTAAAACTACTTTTTTGATAGTTTTTGTTTTGAACTGCTGTATGAAGAAGTAATTGCTGTTAACTATCTTAGTTTTTCTTTATTTTTCAATGTAGTCAGAACTGGGTGACTTAGATACCTGGCAAGAAAATACCAATGCATGGGAAGAGGAAGAAGATGCAGCCTGGCAAGCAGAAGAAGTTCTGAGGTATTTGGATGATGTTTGTCTTACACCTTAAGTAGAAAACTTAGATATATTTCTTGTACTTAAGGTCAAGAAAGCCTACTCTGCCAAATGTCTGTCTCCATTTTTCTACACTGAATCTTAAAGAACTTGATTCTCATTGAAAATGCTCTGAATTCCAGATTTTATATCTTGTTATATGGTCCTATAAACTTAAAACACTGGCTGAATCAAAAGATAGTAATTTTAATGGTAAAAATTGTTTGAATAGACATATCTATCATATGGTAGTCATGATGCCCTACTACAAAGTGTGACATACTATTGTAGATTAGAAGTCATCATTTTGATTTTATTGTCTCACACTTTAACATAGTGCCTGAACTTCACATTTGAATAAAGCAGCTAATAATGTACCCTTAAGCTCTACATGTATCTTATTTTTAGTGTACAGGAAACTACCAATAAAACTTTCCATAAAACAGGGAAGTCAGATTAATAACCTGTTCTACAGGAAAAAAATATTACTCTGTAGTTTTAAAGTTCATTCTTGTTGGGTGTTCATTCTGTTTCTTTGAATAATAAACTTAATTCTTATATTTCTAGCTTGAATCAGAAAGTAAGGGAAGAATACTGAAAAGCAGAACTGTGACTGTTATCTCTGATGCAAAGTCAAATGTAAATTTGTCAGCCTCCTTATGCATTTATGATTATATATTGAGGGGCTGGAAGATGGCTCGGTGGATAAGAGCACTTGCTTCCATTCCCAGCACCCACATCAGCTTCAGGGGATCCATTGTCCCCTTTAGCCTCTGTGGGCACTTGTACACATGTAACACATATAAATACATTCAGGCTCATGCACAAACATGTAAAATAAGATATAAAAAATGAACAAAATATAGGGACAAAATTTTTATTTTAAAATTCTAATTGTTTTTGCCCTGTGGATAGAAAGTGAATTACCTTTTACTTGTACTCATTTTTATGTTTTTTTCTTCTTTTGTATTTGATGGCAATTTATAGTAACCATAAATAACCAGCAGAGGGTGCAGTTAAATAGAAATTTTGCTTTGTTTTTCTTTTAAATCTTGTTTTCAGCCTGCCATTTTTTAAATGGGAAAGGGGAAACACATTTTTAAGTTATGAAAAATTTTCATATTTAGCTTTCTTTTGGTCAGTGTAAATGAGTCTTTAATTGATATTAGAATACTTTTGAAAAGTGATAATGTTGCAAGGCTTATCAACAAAGACATTATTCTGAATTTTAAAAATGAATAATAGCTACTAAAATCAGAATGTTTTTAAAAAATGTAAAGGTCTTTGTGTAGCACAAGGATAAAGGAAAGGGCTGTGCATTTGAATCTAAAAGTCCAAATGACAGTGTTTCAGACTGTTTTTTACCCTGAGCAGAGCATCTTAATGGAACTCTAAAACATTCTCTTTCCTCCTATTTCTTGTTCCTTAAATTAAAAAAAAAGAATGAACACTGTAATGTTATACATTGCACTGAGTTTAATTGAATGAGCCTAGTTATCAGTAGACAGTCAAGCTTCATGCTGTGTGTTGCAAAAATATAGTGAACAGGACATGGAGGCTCGTGGCATTGCAACCACTAGAAAGAGACTAAGCATTGTGAAAGTGTATCTGTGTTCCAAATTCTTTAACCTCAGAATATTTTCCACTGCTAACTTAAAACACTGTAGCTCTGTGATCAGTTAAATGAGTATGATTCTAGTCCTGAAGCAATTCAAAGCTTGAATCTGGATGGGTTATATATATATTTGTGTGTGTGTGTGTGTGTGTATGCATATATTTAATAATATGAAGACATACTTATGTGTCTTCATAATATATGTCTTCAGTAGTCTAAATTGTTTCTTGTTCCTAGAACGTTCATTACTGATATTTTCATTTTAGATAGGAACTGTGTCAAAGTTTATTCAGTCCTTCATAATAACTATTTTCTTCCCTACTTTTTAAGGCTAATATTATGGCCTTTTTTTTTTCAGTTCATATTTTCAAGTTTTCTCATACTTAAGCTGAGCTAGTGTAAAATAGGTTTTCTTTCATTCTTTAAGTTTGGTTAATTGGTGGTGAAAATTGGAGTGCTGCCACAAAGAAATGTTTCTCCTCTGCAATTTGGTGATCTGTAACACTGCCTCCTTACATTTGTGATTGTTACTGAAAATCAGAGGTCTATGCATGCATATGCATATTTGTAAATGTATCTATGCATTAACATGACTTTTATAAAATTTGAGTTGAACGTATGCTAATGTACATGCCTCAGCCTGGATTGTTCTGCATAGACCTAGATTGTTTTGTATTCCATACTCAGTGATATACCGCCTATGCTTTCCTTCTCAGCCTAACAAACTTGAGTTACTTTTTCACATCTAACTTAGGTTCTCTCTCTGGTGGCATTATTCCAGGCCTAGTCTTTCTTTCTGTACATGCCAATTGGTAAAGATAGAGTGCTTTTGCCATTTTTAGTAAGTGGAGTTATACTGGGCTAAGAGCCAGAATGTCAGAGTGTGAAATTCATAAATACCCTACCATATCTTATAGAGCTGCTCAAACGTTGATCTTTAAATTTCTTGGTTCTGAGTTTAAGATACATCTGAAATTTCATGTCCGTTTTTACAGCGTGTTTCTAACATTTTTTAGCTTATTAAAAATCTATTATAATAGAGAATTAATTTCATTTTCATGCTGTTTTTGGATAGTTTCCCCCTGACACACTCACAAAGGCTGTGGTTAAATAGAAGTAGAGAGTTTTTGTGGAATAAAATGAAGAAGCAAAGAAGATATGGGTTCCTACTCCCTGTACCTATCAATGCTGTGCCTAGAAAATCTCTGAGCTTTGTGACTCATTTTGCCTGTTTGTACATAAAAATAACATGTCTATGTTATAAGTTACCTTCTAAGCATAAGCAGAAATATTTCTATTAAAAAATCCTTAAAATTTTTAGAGAAATGAGAAAACTAAAGACAGTCAACGTTTATTTTTTGATTATAAGAAGGCACCCTTTCTGTAATTTATTTGCTATTTTACCTGTGTGGTATTTCATAAAAGATACAAATGTATTTCTTTTCAGGCAGCAGAAAATTGCAGACAGAGAAAAGAGAGCAGCAGAACAACAAAGAAAGAAAATGGAGAAAGAAGCGCAGCGTCTGATGAAGAAGGAGCAAAACAAAATCGGTGTGAAACTTTCCTAACACAGGCTCCCGTCACATCCCAGTGCCAGTAGGAGAAGTCTGGGCCTGCAGCCTACATGACAAGCACTTGTATGGACTGGAGACACTTTTCAGAATACAAACACTGCTTGATCTTAATGTGCTTATGAGCCATCCAGGACACCAGGACTCTCCCACAGTACCTTGAACTGTTAGTAATCAAGACTCAAAACAAAAATAATGAGACAGTTATTTTCTTCAACATGTTCCAAATATAAGACAATTGTTTGCTGTATAGAAGCTATTTCAAATGGAATATACCAGACCAGTACCTCTCAAGCTAGTGTTTCTAGCTAAATAAATTGGGTGTAAATAATTTTATGGTAGAAAAGTACTCTACTATCTATTATGCTTTCATTCATTGTGCATAATTATAAAATAATTTTAATAGTCTTTGTTTCCATTGATCATTTGACATAAATTAAACAAAGTGTAAGTAGGGGTTTATGCCCTTCTTAATTTTGTTTTCAAGTAGTGTTGACATACATTTTCTATAATTTGAACTGACATTGTTTGGTACATCATTAAGGAATAAAATGATTTGGATTTTCAAGAAAATAACATTAAATGCAATGATTTTATTTATCAAATATTTTGTATATCCTTATTTTGTTTTGGATGGTATTATAATGTTATACAGAGCTGTAATTTATATTGCATGTATAAATGTTGAAACTCAGCTGCAATGACAAGTGTGTGTGACTTAAGAACCAGTATCGGTAGCCTTTCCCTTTCCCTACAGATGTCAGGATGTTAACAATGTCTTTAAGGACTATACTTCTTCATTCTCCTTAAAAGCCATTAATTTTCAAATGAAGAAAACCTTCAGTTTTAATTGATTTTTTTAAAAAGTGATTCTGAAAGCTTTCTTTTTTTTCTCTCTCTCTCTCATATATCTTACATAATGCAAGGTGCCTATACTTTCGGCTAGAAAGCATTAGTGATTCATTACAAACCAAGTTATAAATATTTTTTGTTTGTGATATTCAGTTGTCTAAAGAAATAATCGCATATTGTATTTTATAGGGGAAAATCATATCTCACAGTTTCAAATACCATTAAATTTTCTCCACAATTGAAATATAATTGGCCTGATTTTCTGTGGCTTTGAAATTTTTAAAGATGTTTTACTTTCTTCAGAGTTATTACCCAGTGTTAACATTTTGTAGGACTTTTAAAAAATGTCATAGAGAGTGTACAGGCCAAATATGATTCATATGTTTGAATTAAGGCAATACTTCATAGTAAAATCAGTAACTGTACATTGAGACTTTTAAAATTCCTAAGCCTAAGATTTCAGATGAAATATTAAAAGTTGACTTTAACTCTGGGAGGAAGAGTTTTTGAATACTAGAAGATATTGCCAGTCACCATGTTTACCTCCCTCTCCAGTACACTCTCAAGTAGGCAGAATTAAAGTTAAAGAATTTTAATGGTCTCTTCCTTCCCATTTCTTTACTTTAGTTATTATGAGGATATTATATGATGTCTATGAATGTAGGGTTTATAAAGGATAATTTTCTTTAGCGTAGTTAATTTTATTGCCTTCCGCCAATAGTAGTAAAGTACTGAGCTCTGCTTTAGTCGTGCTTAGTAATATGTGAGCTAATTTTTATGTTTAGCTCTTTAGTTTTTGAGAAATAAAAATCAGTTAGAAATTACAGCTTATATGATCAACTAGGAATAGATTTTTCTTTAATAATTTTGAAATATTTTTTAGCTAGATTTCTATGTTAAATTATATATGATCCCCACAAAATTTGTGAAGTCAAATACATTTGTTAAATTCTTCAGGATAGCAAACTGTGTTCTTCAGCTTCCAAATTTATGGTTTTTCTTTAGTTCTTTTGATTTTGATAAGACATATTTTTGTTTTGTTGAGGGTTTTTTGTTTTGTTTTGTTTTCTGTTTTGAGACAGAGTTTCTCTGTGTAGCCTTGGCTGTCTTAGAACTCACTCTATAGACCAAGCTGGCTTCAAACTCAAAGATCAGCCTGCTCTTGCTTTCCAAGTGCTGGGATTAAAGTCCTGAACCACCAGTTTGCTGGCATGGTAAAATGAATTTTAGATGCTTACTTGAACAGAAGAACTATGCTAAGTTTAAGTAGTTTGTGGAGTTCAACTCATTCTGAATTCTGTGTTTGAGACAATCAAAGAAAGCTTATTCCATGTGTTGAATAGCAATGTTTAATTCCCAAACTTATTAAGCTTTAGCTAGAATACTCTTTCTTGGCTCTTTGTGATATTTGACTGGATATTTTGAACTGATGATTTGAAAACATCTGAATTCCTCAGTTTTGGTGTGCACTCACTTCTGGCCACAACAGTGACTTATTTCTGGATGAAGATTGGTAGTTAATAAGAAGATAGTAGTGATAGGTCCTGCATCTGGGCCAGGCTATTACCAAATATAAACCTAACCATAATCAGTATTCAAAAACTCCAAGATGATGATGATGGTTTATGTACTAACAGGATGGCCTGAGCCATTTATCTTAATTAAGCCTATCTAGTTCATGTTTGCTATAATCTATCAGTTGCTACCACTTTCACACTCTAGTCCTTTATTCAAAGGAAGTCCTTGATTAGGTCTGGAAGGTAATGTAACCATTGTGGGTTGAATGATTCTAATGGAAGCCAAGTGGGGAGTGAGGTACTGGCTTTGTTCTACTGGTGGCTGTCTTAGGAAAGATTATGCCTTTTCAGAAGGAAGCTAGAGGGCTGGAGATGGTAGATTTGTGAAGAGTACATGTGATTCACCGGTAACTTAAAATTGATGCTACGTTTGGCCTATCTCTGTACAGTGAAAAAGAACTGTGTGTGTGTGTGTGTGTGTGTGTGTGTGTGTGTGTGTGTGTGAGAGAGAGAGAGAGAGAGAGAGAGAGAGAGAGAGAGAGAGAGAGAGAGAGAGATCTTTATTTTTTCTTAGAATATTCAGTTTTTTTCAAAGATCATAGGAGCAACTAAAACTAAGGATTCCCTTTTCTTCCCTCCTGCCCCCTTCCCTGGACTTGTTTGGAACTTACTCTGAGGCCAGGCTAACTGGAATTCTAACTTGCCATTTTCTGTAAATGTAAAATTTTCCTCCATTAAAGATGTCTCATTATTTTGTCATAGCAATGGAAACTTAAATATCACGTTTAGCATTGAATCTGAAAAACTGTATACAAGCCACCTGGCAATCCTGTAAGTCAGTCATTTCACTTACAAAGACAGGAAAGCTTAGGAAGTTTGATCAACATGGTATAAACATGTCAAGCTTCAGAGCAGGTTTATAAGTGATTAATCAGAATTCCATAGAATATGACTTATGTGAAATTCAAACTGGTTGCACTGTTAACTGCCCAAAATGTTAGGTTCTAGATGTTCTTCCCCAGTTCTAACTCACTGAAAATGAAATTAATGATAGTAAATAACATCTGTTTGCATTTTCTAAAAACTTTTTAAAAATGGGCATGGTACCACATGTCTTTAATCTCAGCACTCAGGAGTCAAAGAGAGCTTTTCTACATAGTGAGTTCCAGGCCAGCCCCATCTACATAGTGAGACCTTGTATTGGTTTAGGGTTGGGGACATGAGATGAGACACTTATTTAATAAATTGGAAGAAATTAGCTTAGGTTTTTTTTTTTCTGTAATATGCTATGTCATTAGGTGTTCACAGTTAATCTGGATCAAATATTTGACTGGACCATAATTCTAATAAGGTCAAGGCCAAGGTGTCATGCATGTGCACATCAGTACCATGCCTTGTTAGAGACCTTTCTGCTATCACCTACAACCATCTTTATCTTGAGGATTTGGTTGAGAGACAGAATGACAGAAAACATTCAACTTCTTACATAGAAAATGTAAAAGATATGGTTAGTCAATGTTATATTTTCTTACTCTCTGTCAAGTTTGTTTCCTTATACATTACTAATCACTCTGTAGTTGAATTTGTTAAAATATTCAAACCATAGTTTGAATTTTTAACTCATACACTGTTGCTGTTTGTAAACTTGTTGATTTTTGTTGAATGAAACTGCTTGTTTTGTAGCAGAAAAGCAACACCATTCTTAGATTTTTTTTTTTTTTTAAAGATAGTGCCTCAGTGGTCCCTGGAACATTTTACAGTTCTTTCGAGAGACCTAAGATCTACCTGGCTTTGCTTTCTAAGTGCTCGAATTAAAGGCATGTGTCACCTTAACTGGGGAACCAAACACATTTTTTTTTTCTCTTGGTCAAGAAAGGTTTCTTTGTTAACCACTCTGAGTGTCCTGGAACTCACTTTGTATACCAGACTGGCCTTGAACTAACAGAGATTCACTTACCTCTGCCTCTCAAGTGGTGAGATTAAAGGCATGCACCACCACTACCAGGCTTCAAAATACATTTTTCTTTCTTTTTTTTTTTTTAAGCAAATCTACATTTTTTTTTAAACTTTATTTATTTATTTGCCTTGGTGTTTGCCTGGAACTGGAACTAAGGACAGTTGTTAGCTGCCATGTGGGTGCTGGGAATCGAACCCGGGTCCTCTGGAAGAGCAGATGGTGCTCTTAACCGCTGAGCCATCTCTCCAGCCCCCTCAAAATGTTTTTCAAAACATTTTGTAGCTGATTGTGTTGATGAATACTTATAATCTCAACACCTAGGAGTTAAGGTGAGAGGTTCAAAAATTCAAGGCCAGCTTGAGCTACAGAATGAGGTCCTGTCTTATAATACCAAAAGTAAATGTGTTCTTTTTTTGTTTTTAATTTTATGATTATCAACAAAGAAGTCACACTATCCTTGTGTATCCTTATTCAAGGTCCTTTCCCCTCCCAACACATCAGATCATTCTTCTCCACAACTCCCCCCCACACACACACACAGGTGGCAGGAAGTCCCAAGGCCCCACTGTCCCAATATTGCTTAGTTCAGCCTCCACTCCTGGCAGATCCAGTTTTCTCCCTTCAACCTCAAGACTGAGTCAGGTGTTCCTTTAGGTGGAGTGGGATCCAAGGAGTCAGTCCAAGGTGTTTCTGATCCCAAGCTGTTCAGTGGTTGTGGTTCGCAGCTTGGACATGCTTTGCTTTTTTCTTGTTTGTTTGTTTGTTTGTTTGTTTAGAGTCCACTAATGAGTGAGTACATCCCCTGCTTATCTTTCTGGGTTTGTGATACCTCGTTCAGAAGGCTATTCTCCAAATCTGTCCATTTGCCTGCAAATTTTAGGATATCATTTTGTCTTATTGCTGAGTAGTACTCCATTGTGTAGATGTACCACAGTTTGTTAATCTATTCTTCAGTTGAGGGGCATCTAGGTTGTAAATGTTGTTTTTAATTTTGAATATGCATTTTATTGTAGTGCTAAGTGAAATGTGTGCATACAATTATAGGCATATTTAACCTGTCACATTTCAGTTTAAAACACATAGAAATAACAAGTGCTTTATTTTACAAAGCACTGCTATGTGCTGATTATTGCCTAATCTGTCTTGATTAGAAGGAGCCCTTATGAATCAGAGCAGTACATGGAATGACATTTTGAAAGTTGTGCCTATCCCCATATCTTTCTGGGGTAGATAGGAAAATTGTTAAAAATAGTTTTATTTTCTCTGTACAACAAATAAGCCTGAAATTATGTGATGGTATAGAAAAAAAAATTAAAGGTCAGTTTAAGAATGCAAGGACCTATTATTTTAATGTAAGGAGAGGATCTGGCAAATCATTTCAAAGACTGAGCTATTTTGATTCAAAGGCAAAACAGACATTCTAAAGAAGCTATGAGACCTGCTCTGATATTTACAGGTTGAAGGGCATGTTTACTTCTACATCAGTTTATGTCACTGTGGCCCCAGATGCTTACACGGTCCCCCTTCTCTCCTCACAGTTAAACCAATGGGACACTGGGAAACACATTGGTAAAAATAGTACTAACCACAGTACTATTCTAATTAACTGAGTTTCCATATGAAGTCTTGCCTAAGCTGACAGTTTCAAAGAACATGGTACATAGTAAAGTGGTTTTCAAACTGTTCCAGATGTTAGGCCCTCATTTTGGTAGGAGACAGACAAAGGCACATGGCAAGGTCCCGGGCTTACTGTCCAAAAACTTTGTGCTTGTGGATATATTTTATATATTGTTTTTTTTTTATTCAAAATGATTTTTAATGGATATGCTTTTGATAAAGTTGAATTCTATGGAAATACTTCAGTCTTAAAATTCTTTTGAGTAACATTTGAATTTAAAAATGACTTCAATTTTTTTATAAAGTCATTGTAACCCTCATGATTGGGAAAACTGGTGGTCATTGCAGAGTACATTTCTAGTGGCTTATTATTATTAATATTATTGGAATTTTGAGAAAGGGTTTCTCTGTGTAGTCCTGGCTGGCCTGGGATTCAGGGATTCACCTTATTCAGCATCTGAGTACTGGCTTACAAGGCATGCACCATTCCTGACTGGTTTAAAAATAAATAGCTTATATAAAACTATTTCATTTTATTTGGGTTTTCTAATTACTTGTATTTTCAGCAGTTAGGAATTTGTGGACAATGTTTCAAACTATACATTTATTTTTCTTAAGTTTCTACTTACTTCACCTGGTAAGATTAGGAAAATTAGAAAGATATACATTTTGTAAGTACTCACAGACATAAAGTGGAAGAAAACTACTCCAAACCTTTTAGAAACAAAAGCCCTCAAGAGAGAAACAGACCCATCTCATGGGTGGAGTCTATGACAAATGCAAATCACAGACTTCCTTCTACCACAAATGTCAGACTGCTTGGCATCTGAGTGCATTGTGCATGCACCCCACCCCCCAGGCCTGGAAAGGTCAGCGCAGCCCTGTGGGAAAAATCTTTTCTTATAAATTGAAATGTTTGCTCACATAACCTAAGGAAATATTTAACATTTGCTTTGATGTGATAGCAATTTGTGCAATAGAATTGTTCTTTTTTGTCCATTTTCCTGTCTGTCTGTATATCATAGGCACCAAAATTACTAAAACAACTTTGAGACACTTCTGTCTGCAGAATCAGATAATCTTGTTCACAAAACCAGGCAATGCATATGCCATTTTTTTTTTTTTTTCCCCAAGAAACTCATTTGAGAGCTTGGTCTGAATAAAAGCAGTAATTTTCCACACATCACACATACTGACATTCTAGAGCAGGAGGATTAGAAAGAGGCAAATCAGAGGAAAAGGAGTAACTTCTGCAGGGTCCCCTTTCACCTTTGTGACTGTTTCACTGTGCATAGGGGAGGCCAGGCCTAAGGTCTCAAATGAACTGCCTTCTCTGAAGCTCTTAAATTATGTGTAGGATGCAAGGCATTGAGACAAGAAAGACATTTGCTGATGGTGATTATGTACCTCCAATTTTCTAGCAACTGTGTGGTTCTTGAAGATCTTTTCTCGTAGAAATCCCTCTTCTAGATCAATCTTGATAGCAATGTGGCGTTTAGGTTTATGATGACAATAAGCAGATAAGACAAATAGGTTTATAATATTTTAAAAGTAAAAATGTCTTAAGTTAGCCATGACTAAAAATAAACATAAGGAAGAACTTCAAGGAAGCAAGCTGTATCCAGGTTCTTAGTATGGGCTGGACCACAGGAAAGACCTGAGTCAGTATGGCTCATTAATTTGGAACACTTCCGAATATTCATGTCCCTGAATAGTTTCTCCTTCCCTTTTAGCCAAATCCTTCTGCTGGCTAGAACTGCAAGATAAGTTTCTGTGTAAGTAAAAATCTATGTGTCTCCCACATGTACCTTCCAGGGGATAGGCTACACAGATCTTATCATGTACCTTGACAGGATTTTCCTTATACTTCCTTTTCTCAGTTAACCCTTTCTTTATCTGTCTCCAGTTTCTTTCTCATCAGTGATTCACTAATCAAATCGGGACCTTATATCTCCTGGTAGGTTTTTACACGTTTTTCTACTTCCAAGTAAAACTTAGAGCAAACAAAAACAAATTATCTGCATATTATTTCCATTTCTCTCTTTACCTTTTTGTTGTTGAGAATTTCCTACAAGAGTAACTGCATTTACATCATTTACACCTTTCTCTCTCCCTCTTCATTTCTTTCCATGGCCACTACTCCTTGTCAAATCTATGACCATTTCTTTATTCATTATTGTTACATGTATACACACACACATCCTCACACTTGCCTCACAACTTGAAAGGAGTTTTTCATGCCTGAAACTAGCATTTTTGCTAGTATATACTCTCTTCAGAGAGTATTTTGATTCTGTGTGGTATAATTCCTTTATATATATATATATATATATACAAAAACATGTAGTAGCATATGTTTAAGTAAAAATGTTTCTATATGACTTTTTTAAACAGTGTTATTATCCATTCATCCATTCTCTTTTTCCCACAGTTATAGTCCTCTTATGGAATAATCTTTTTTACACTGTGAAGATGTCTCTTTGTCAAGGCATGTTCTGATTAGTTTCATAAAGGGCTAACTGGCCAATAGATAGGCAGGAAGAAGTTAGGTGGAAGAGCCAAACTAAGAGAATTCTGGGAAGAATGATGGAGTCATGGGGAGTCACAAGGAGAGGAAGCAAATTGAATATGTTATGTTGAAAATAGGTATTACCATGTGGTGGAGAGTAGATAATAAACATGTGTTATTATAAGTTGTAAGAGCTAGTTAGTAACAAGCCTAAGCTACCAGATGGGCATTTATAATGAATAATAAATAAGTTTCTGTGCAGTTATTGCAGAGCTAGCAGTCCCAATGAGAAACTCTGCCTACAAATTTCGCCCAATGTGAGTCAATATATATTCACATAAAACCTGAGAAAGCTTAAGAAAAGGTTCCAAACATTCAAAAATAGAGAATTGATGAACAAATGAACAAAGACAGCTGGTAAGAAATATTAGGTTATAAAGGCTGCTGTATTAAACCAAGCTATATATTTTAAAAGTCTCTTGACTTCAAAATGTAAGTCAAAAGATGCCTTACTTTGGGAAAAAGGTTGTCATTTTGTTTCTACAGAAAACAAAAGGCTGTCAATTTGCTGAAGGTTGAAAATGATCAGGTTTGATTGAAGAAGACATCTGAAAATCTGGCTCTGGATATAAAGAAATAAACCTAGCAAAACCATGGAGTGAATTTCCCCAACAATGCCTGTGGTCCCAGACAACAGAAAGCAGTCTAGAGAAAACAATGCCCATATTCCCAAAAGATGGGTTATGGATGTTTGCCATCATTTAGGGGTGGTAGTGGTTACAAATTATTATTGGTCATGGTAAAACAAACAAACAAAAAATATATGTTTCTACTCTTGTTTGAGGTACTGCGCTTATGTAGCTCATTTTAAAATGTAATATATAATTAAGTAATACAAGTTGTAGTCATATTAGGTATGTTTCAAGATTAAATAGATATATTTAGATAAGTAGATAGCCTTCAAATACTTCAAAGACCTCCACAATATAGTATTTAAGGTATTTAATAACTTAAGGCTTTTCATAACACTGACACACTTCTCCTGGTAGCACCAGTTTACTTCAGAGAAGATGATGGACAGTGAAGAAACTCCATATGGAGTTTTCTTTCCTTATGGCAAAAGATAGCCATTGTAGAAACCTCTGTCCTGTTCACAGAGTTAAAAATCAATGACAGACATGGGCAATAAGATATTAAAGGTGTAAGTAAGCAACAATGACAGTACATTTTATTTAAAAGGTTATGGAGGAAAAGTTTTGGGGTGAAACATTATTTGGTTATTTGGTATCTGGTTATTTGCCAGATACCTGAATTTCTGTAGTGAAATAGAAGAGGCATTTTCATTGCAGACACTTTAAACCCTGGTTTCTGAAGAAGAACTTAGAGATCTTGAACATTTTTGCTTTCTGAGGCTTTTCAACTCCATCTGTAAGGTACCCACTTCACAAGGCTCATAAGAATCAATGAGTCACTGCAGACCTTCTTCTCCACCCACCTCCATGCTATCACTGCAAAAAGAGGATGGAGGATGGACAGCAGGTTTGTAATCTCCCTCTCTGGGGAAGGGGGAGATTAGTTCTAGCTCTAGTCTTTAGCAAGCTTAAACAAAAAACCACCCACTTTTCCTGGAAGGATTTAGCACATGCTAATGATTATGTGTGCAAACAGGTAGATAGTTTATTTAAGATAAACAGTGCTACTCTTATTTTAGAAATAATGCTTTTCGAGGTAGGACATATTTATCTTTCTTTTTAAAATTTTTTTAATTTTATTTTTAAGGGTTGTTGGGTTATTTTATGAGTGTATACTAGTGTTTGGTAAGAAGGTGTGAGCCACATGGGTACTGGGAATAGGATTCAGGTTCCTCACAAGAATAGTTAAGTTCTGCTCTTAACCATAGGGCCATCTTTCCACCTCTTCACCTTAAATAATCATTTTCCCTTTTTCATTTCTCTGCTTAATTATATTTTATAGAATATTATTAATAAAGAATGATTTTTTTAATTTGGTCTTGTATCGCAGTAAACTCACAATTATAGGAAGCGTAAACATTTAAATGGAAACACTAATTTTTATTTCATGCTCAAGTGTGAGGGTACAAACAATTTTCAATAATAAGCAAAAAATAAGTTAGTACATTGTAACATTGTAAATTTACATAGTTTCATCTACTGACAGGTTTAAGAGAAAATGATGCCTTTTAAGACTTTGGAGCTACATTTAATTTAAAATAAAAAAGAAAAAATCCAAACACTCAAACCTTATCAACCCCAAGAAAGACAATAAAGAGCTATTCAAGTGTTCTTCGAACCAATTACACAAATCCATTTTTATTTTTGGTTACAGTCCCCTGCTATGCACACGACCACTGGAATGCTAGAAAATTACACATTTTGAAACGGCGCACAGCAAAGCAAGGAGATAACATGCCAGCCTTGGAGGGGCTGTGGTCAAAGTGCAAACTCATTTTCAATTCCTGAACCAATAGCATAAGAACGAGAACCTCAGACAACACGGCAGGGGCATAAGCATGCTTTCTATATCACTCTGTGCGACATCTACCAGAACCAGGTTTCCATGCCTCGGAAGATTCCTCTGGTTTTAAACAGTCAACAGGCTTCGACTGACTATAGTGCAAATCAAACATCGAGGAGCAAAACCACAGAACAGAGACTTCCACTGATCCACCTGCTGTTGCTCTACCTGGCGTTAACACCACACGGACACATTGGCACACAGTAACAACTAATTAGGTTTTGATGTGGAAAGCTGTGCGGCGTAGTGAGTGTAGGGCCACCACACAGCAGCCCCGGAGCAAGGCTCCGATATTGTAGACAGGATCTGTACCCCCTCTCTGAGTACTGAATGCCCACAAAACAGTGGGCACCACAGGAGCAGCCACAGCCAGGAGATCCACCAAGAAACTGCTGCTCCAGTACTGCCTTACAACACCTCCCTGAGACAGCGAGAGGATGCTGTCCAACCTTTCTTCTGTGTAGGCTGCAAAATCTAGCTCTCTCATGAGGCGATTTGGACCGGCTTCCATAGATGCCTTGCTGAATGGAATCTCCACAGGAGACAGAAGGATGGCTGAGTTGGGACTTCTTGGAGTTAAATCAACCATTAAGGCAGAGATGTATTCTGGGAAGCTTTCCATTGAGTCAGCTCCAGATTCATCTGGGGATGCTGAGCTTGTGGGACAGGAGTCCTGAAGCTTTAGCACGCTCTGAATGAGCTCTGAGATGGCAGGGCTGAAGGGCACCACATCGGTCTGCACTGCTTGCTCCACCACCACACTTCCCTTTTCCTGGCTCACCAAGGGGAGAGCCTTGAGGGCTTGTGGCCCTGATGTAGAATGAACAAACTCCAAGTCACTAAATTCTGTGGTAGTGGTAGTCACCATCTCATCTAACATATCTGTGCCCTCGGCCATGCTGTCTCCCAACAGAAGCTCACTGTCAGCACCTTCCTCTGTAACCTGTTCTTCCAGAGATAACCCATCTGCCATCTTGTCAAATGTGGTGGTTAGGGGTAAGCTTTTCTCTGGGGAATCACAGGCAAAGTCTAGACACAGTTCATCCCTCAGGGAACTATTGTGTGCCATCTCCATGCTTTGGAGGAGAGACTCCAATTTCTTGTTTTGGATGTTTATGTCCACGAAGTATTTCTGAATGCCTTTGTCTTTATCAGCCAAGCTGTTCCTCATAGTTTCAATCACCTGTTTGAGTTGTTGAATCTCCTTCCTGGCTTCCTTGAGTGCTAACTGCGCCTCCACTCGGTGGCACTCTTCTTCAATCCAGTCTTCTCTCATCCGGGTCAGCTGAGATTTGAGCTCCACAATTTCAGATTCCCTAGAGGAAAAGCAGGCAAAGTTATGAGCAAAGTCAACTCTGAAAGAGACAACTAACAGTTGACATCAGCCAAAGCCTCGCTCTTCCACATGAAATACAGAAGTTAAAGCAGTTTCAGTTTCAGAATTTTATTTTTTTTGGCAAGGATTAGTCATGGAATCTCCCTCCTTTAAAACAAACAGCAAATCCAATAATAGTAACCAGAATCAGCATCAAAATAACTGCCATTGTTTCCTATTTGAATACTTATTGTGGAGCAAGGATTGGACCAAGCACTTTGCTAGCATTATCCTCTTCTCAAAACTTAGTACCTGATATTTTACTATTAGTTTTTTAGCCTATTTTAACTCTGTTTATTCTTTCATAATGTGTATGAACAGCTATAGAAGAAAAGTCCATATCACCTTTAACGACTGATTAAAGAGAAGGTGAGATGATCAGTCATGGCCTTGTGTCACTGTCTAGTAACATTTTTTTAAGTCATAAAATGTTATATGTTCAAGAAAAGCTTTCTAAAAGTTGGTTAGTCCATCTCATCTCAGAAAGAGCACACAGTTCACCTGTTATATAGCCAGGTGACTCTCGGATATGCCATATAAGACATATAACCCATTTTAAAACCTTTACCAAGAAATTTTTTATATATAATTACATATAATTTCTTCAAAGTCAGAACAAACATATTCTCATGTTACTTGTGAATACAAAGATCAAGCAGTCTATATCTTCATGTACCCGAGAGCTATACTATCAAGTTTTTCTGCTTTTTATGCCTTCTCTTACAAGGGTTCAAAACGTCCCCTGGACGTTTCATAAATCACCAAAGTCCACTTAGCTCTCAAGTTTCTGTCAAAAGGTAAAGAATCAAATTAAACAGGAGGAAGAAAACTCCCTGCCTGTACTACTGTCTATCTATATTTTACCAGGTAAGGTCACAAGTTCTCCACTGTCTCAGTTCCCAGAGAATGTAAATGGTATCTTCTCTCAGGGACCTTACTTCCTAGTGACAATTGATAGTCACCTAGTCTCAAAAAATTCTAAAAGGAAACCAGGAGGCAGAAAATATGGCTGGCTCCCAACATTTCAAAAGGTTTTTTTTTGTTTGTGATAAGATCTAGACACAGGCTAGTTTTTGTTTTCCCGCTTTAAGCCTTAACCACAGTCCAAGAATAACGAAGCACTTCCTTCAGCATAGAAATAGCTGGCAGGAATCACAGTACACACAGTTATCCACTCTCTCCAGAGATTGCTGGAGCTTGATGGGGCCCCAGTGACTTGTCCTACTGAAAGTAGAAGATTGTTCCTGCAAGTGTTTCTGCCATTTAAAAATAGGCATGTACACACTCAGTTTTACACGGCAAAGCTGAGCACACCCAGGAGACAGCATCCCTTCTACTAGCTACTGGGAGCTTTTACCACACCTGGGACAACGTTATGAAATGACTCTATTTGGACCCTGAAAAAGTTAATAGAACTGTTTTCTTTTTCATTATTCTGTGTCATCTTGGTTCCTATATCCCTTTCTGAAAAGGGATTGTGCTGAGCTTCAGGGCTAGGAAACGGAGATTTACCTCTCATGAAGTCGGCGCTCAGACTCCTTCAGCCTGGTCCTCAGGTGCCTCACTGTGACCTCCTTCTGCTGCAGAGGAGTCAAATACTGTTCTGGATTTGGGGGTTTGACACCGTGATTTTCTCCACAAGACAGATATCTTCCAGACCTCCTGAAATAATTCAAGTAATAAAATGTTACTCTTTGCCCTGTTTCCTTTACTACAGGAAGAAAAGGATGGAAATATACTGGATGTCTGTGCACCCCCATCAAATTGGGAGGTAATCAAGACATAATGAGCAGAGCGCCTTTGTGATGGGATTAACCCCCTTATTAGAGATCTTAATTACTGGGAAAATGAATGAAATGAAGAGTAAATATGATCTGAGTATATTATATGCATATATAGAAGTCTCTATGAAAACATTATTTCGTACCATACAAATGGTAAAATAAATCTAAGACCTCTCCAGACCTCTTTCTTCTCTATGAAGATTCAGGAAAGAGGAGTCTTCAACACATCGTGAGCTCTCCCCAGACCTTGGCCATGTTTGTACCATTCCAGACTGAACCCCTAGAACTGACCTCCTCATTTGTCTTTGTGTCTAAAGTCACCTGGTCTATGACACTTCTCTAGCAGCCCAGACAGACATGCCTCTGACAGCTGGTGTGGAATGACAGCAGAGTGCTGGAGTTTAAGTCTCAGAGCTGGCAACTGTGTCAGAAGACAGACTGTGATGCATGGCTGCCTCTTACATGGAAGACTGAGGTATATGTGTGTTTCTGGAAAGTCGGGGCAGCACAGGAAGGTTTTCAAAGGCTTAGGGAATAATTTCCTATGCACACTTGTCTATGGGCTTCGGCTATCAGTTCAGATTAACAGGTTTAACATTAAAGAACAGTGTGGTGTGGGGAGTGGGGAACCAGGAAGGAAGGGAGAGACAAGAAGACTCCACTTTCTTCACATTTTGCCCCTGCTCAAGGATCTCGCTAATCATTATCTTAATTCCAGTTGCTCTGAAGTCAATGGCAGTGTAAGTGCACTGATGTGCTGGGAGTGGAAAGTTCCTTGTTTAGAGGGAACGAGGCTACTTCACTCTGCCAGTGTGTTGTGTGGAGAAGCACTCAGTGTTCTGCAAACACAGGCCAGCAGGAATCTTGGCCCTTCTCAGGTCTGGCTAAGCCTGGGCATCCAGGCTGTAAGAGAGCTGACAAATGAGAATCGGAAGGCCGAGGAGGATAGGGCTATGGAGGCCTGCCAGGCTCTAACTCTGGACTCCACTCAAGCTCCCATGCTGCTTGCCCCCTGTGCCGACACTCTGCTCAATGTGGCCCATGCTCAGTTCTCAACCCCTCAAGCCCCCTTCCTCTCTGGATATGCCAGGCCTCCCCCCCCATCTCTTTTTCCCTACTATTAACAGCTCCACTCACCTTTTAGATATCACTTTAAGTTTTGTTAGTGTGGCCTCTCTGACTGCTCTATCCTGAATTGGACCCATGCCACACCTCTTACATATTCATATAGCAAAAGACAATTGCAGAATGATCTAAATTTTTCCCATCTTAATGAAAGTCCTGAACTGGACAAATTAAGAAGCACGCATTTGGTGGCAAATGGGACTCACCTCATAATTGGACTACAGTCACTTCCTTTGTAGGAGCCGGAGTTGCTGCTACTTGGAGAGGAAGGGGCGTAGTTAGGGTGGATGTTGTTGGGACTCAGTGGATTCCTGCACAGAACAGATACAAGGTCCTTTTCTCTTGGGGATGGTGGGCTGCTGCCAGACTTGTGAGATGATGCTCCATTGCTCCGCCCATGGGGGCCTCGGCTGAAAGAAGAACATTACAGATACTAATCAGAGTCCTTGTGGCTAGGGATGCTAAGATCCTCCCTTGCTCCTTCCTAAAGCTATTTGCTGCTAAGGAACTCTGATTTCTGGAGTGACTGGGACAGTGTGGTCACTTATGTGGTCCTCATGAGCAACATTTTTTTTTTTAACCTACGTAACATTTGCTCTTTGGATCATGAGTACACTGAACCATTCCCTCTACCATTATTTTAAACAGTTTCTATTTGGTGCTGCTCCTTCCTATAGGAGGATGATACCTTTCTAGTGAAAAACTGGAACACTGTTGCCCTTTTCTAAGACTTTTAATACTTTCCCACTGTCTCCAGAATAAAGTCTAGTCTCCTTAAAATGGCTCACAGGTTCAATTCATCCCTCCTTCCAACCTATCCTACCATTTCTAAATACACCAATATTCCAAATGATTTAACTTCTTGAAGGCTCTAGACTTGTATTCATCTTTATAGTTTTAAACCTATAATTTTTGCTGTCTTAGCATGATTGCTGAATGAATTAACTGAGTGTGAGTCTTGGCACTGAAATTTACCATATATTTAGGAAAGCCACTGTATGTACACACATAAACTGACACACACACCACATAGACACAACACACACATACATACGCACATCAAACATACCACACACAGCCATCCCACTGATGTGGGTTGTCTTTGTGTATGCTGTGAATACCATTGGATAATAAAGAAATTGTTTTGGCAGAACAACTTAGAAGCAGGTAGTAAATACAAGCATAGATACAGAGGAAGGAGGGCAGAGTCAGGGAAGACATAATCAAGATGTCTAAGAAGCAATATGTAATGAAGTATAGGTAAGCCGTGAGCCATGAGGCAAGTCAGATTAATAAAAATAGGTTGAGTTAAGATGCAAGAGCTAGTGCTCGCTTCGGCAGCACATATACTAAAATTGGAACGATACAGAGAAGATTAGCATGGCCCCTGCGCAAGGATGACACGCAAATTCGTGAAGCGTTCCATATTTTTTTAAAATAATAACAAATAATGCTTTATATATATATATAAAAAAAAAAAGATGCAAGAGCTAGCTAGCAATAAGCCTGAGCTATAGGCCAAACAGTTTGTAATTAATATAGGCTTCTGTGTGTTTCTGTGGGACTGCAGGTCTGTGGGTCTTGAACCTTGGGCTAGGCCAGGCTGCCAGCAGCAGAGATTCATTTGGAATGTGGGGCTAGGTCACACCATAAATTTCATTCAATATCCCACCTTCTTATAGAGTTGGTTTGAAAATCTAGCATGATGTGGTACACCCCTGTAACGCCAGGACTTGACACACAGAGGTAGAAATATCGGGAGCTTAAGGTCATCTTTGATTATATAACAAATTTGTGGCCAATCTGCATTTTATGAGATCTATCTTTAAAAAAGAAAAGTCAAATTGAAAAGGTATGTAGGTTTATTCTAGAAGTTTCGTGCACTTCAGTTTTAGGCTGGTATTACAGGATCAGCCTGTTTAGATTTTTCCTGTTAATCTAGTTCCAGAGATTTGATAACCAGTGGAGTTGAAAAGCATCCAAAGAATGTTGAAATTACTTAAACAGGATAACATGTTCTGTCGGGAGTATTGCTTGGATTTACAGGAAAATAAGAAGGAAAACCATTCTTTTCATACAGTAGCACTGCTTTCTGAGAGCTCTATCTCTAGCCTGAAGTCTGACACTGTTCCACTAATGCATTTCAGTGAGAAATGTGTGTAAGAATGAGTTCTAGTGTGAATGTAGGCTCAATGGCTGCGATCACTTATAGAAATTCAAATGTAATCCCAACTTGCTGTCAAGCAAGGACGTTGCACATTAATGAACCCACCAAATTCTAAGCTTGCAAGTTCTTTCCTCTTGAAATCATCCCAGTCGACTCACTCTCCTTTTCATAAAGAAGGAGACATTTTATGAGGAACAGATGGGCTGATGGCCTGGTGACAAGTCACCTTCAGCAGTCCAATGGTGGGAAGAGCTTTGTGAGTAGCTCCAAAGGAACATGCACTCTGGCTTGGATTTTCTTCTCTATGCTTCACTTCTAAGCCTGGCACTGGCTATTGTATTTCCCAATTTGACTATGAAAAAATATGGATGGTTAACCCTTGAAAGTGATGAGACAATATAAAGAATGACCCATAACTTTGACATAGGGAATTTTATTCTGTTTACCATCGCTTAGGGCAGAGATTCTCAGCCTTCCTAATGCTTCAGTCTTTTAATACAGTTCCTCATGGTGTGGTGACCCCCCAACCATAAAATTATTTCATTACTACTTCATAGATGCAACTTTGCTGTTGTTTATTAATTGTAATGTAAATATCAGAAATCAAGCTATCTGATAAGCAACTCCCAGAGGGGTTGTAACCCACAGGTTTGGAACTGCTGTCTTAGGGCCTCTGTGATACTGGTTTATCTCCAGATGCTTCATGAATATTTGGCCCTCATTCTATTGGACTGATGCCATTGCTGCTTCCCATTCACCCATACCCACTGATGCTCAGGGAAGACAAATAGTCCAAGAATGCAGAGTTGATCTGGGATTCAAAACTGAAAACCGAAAACTTATCAGTGATTTTCCTACTTCATAGAAATGGAGTGCATTGCTTTGCTGCTGTACTTTATCAAATTCTCATTTGGGTATGGCTATTGTTTGGACAATCTACTTGGGCATTTACCCATTCACCTTATAACAAATGCTGAGGTAAATGATCCATGATAAGCATTAAATTAGGTGCTTTCATGAAAACTTACCTACTATGTGCAAGAAAGCAAAGACTCATCAAGCTATAAAACATTACTCAAGTCTTATAAAACATATAATGAGTAAATAAATAAATAAAACGTGTGTTTCAGCACATGAATTTCATAGTGCCTTAGGAGCTAATTTTCAAAATAGAAACTTCATGTTTAAAACTATTACTTTCCCCCTTTCATTTAATTCAGTTAATATGTTAACAAATACAGACATAAATTTTATCAATTATTTTCATCATTTTCATAGGAGAAGCTGGAGTTCTATGTTTGTCACAACCATGGAGCTTTTCCATTCTTCTTTGTGTAGTAGGCAAGAGCAATGTAACACACAGACAAGAGAAAATTTGCTTACCCTGCGCCCTTTCTGAATACCTGAACATAGTAATGTAAGAGAACATACAAAAACCTCACAGGAGCCCAAATGATCTCTGTTGTCTAGCCAGAGACCCTTCATTTCAGGCATTATCACCACCACCATACCACTATTTGAGAATGTGAGTTTGGAGATAAGGCTTTTAAAGCGGTAGTTAAGTTGTAATTGAGCATTATGCTGGGTCCTTATTCAATTTAACTGATATACATATGACAAGGGAGAATGTGGACACAGATGTGCACAGAGAGATGATGATACAAGGATACAGGGAGGCCAGGCATCTTCAAGCCAAACAGAGGGGCTCAGAAGAAACCAACCCTGCTATACCTTGATCTGAAAGTCCCCAAAGTGGCAAGTAAGTGGTTGTCTGTTGCTCAGGCAGCTGCTCTGTGGCACTTTGCTCTGCAGTTCAATAATAGAAGCATCATGTTCATATTCTTTTACAAATATGCCCTTCCTGTTGTGAATTGAGTTCTGGATTCTTGTGATGCAGTTACTTACATCAGCTAATTTAACTAAGTGATATTACTGTTATTTCTGTTTGTCTGAACAGGAAATGAACCTAGAGTCAGACACCTTAAAAACAATGGTGTATTTGATGCCAATTGCAATTACCCATATCTCACTCATATTCTATCATTTCTAGGCAGATGAATGTTTCAGTTAAAAAATGAGACTTTTCCATGAATATCATCAGATTTGGATGATGCATTAGTTGATTTGCAAGTCTCTAAAGCTCTGTTTTATAAAATGCCAAAAATCTTTTCAACAATTCCACATTTACTTAACATCCTAACATTTTCATTGAATATTCCTACTATAGTAGGAAGCAACTAGTTACACATTTGACTCTCTCTTCTACAGTCTGGGATGGATAACCAGCCCACTTACAGTCACCCTCAAAGATTACATGAAAAGCCTAAGACATTCCATCACTAAATTTACTGATGACTCTTTGTGCCTAGATGAGGCAAAGAAAGCAGGAGCAGATCTTAATTTCCACATACTAACTGTTAAAACTTTGAAGTCTATTTCTTGGCTATAAAAGATTCTGGTGTGACACTGGAGAGATGGCTTGATGGCTAAGAGAGATTATTGTTCTTGCAAATAGCCTGGGTTCATTTTCCAGCATTGACATCAGGCAGCTCAAGACTGCTGGTCCCCCAGTTCCAAGAGCATGGCATCTACACCTATATGGTGCACATAAACTCATGCAGGCACAAATACACACACATAACTAAGAAAAATAAACTAATTAAAAAATTCTGGTATATCTGATTTGCACAAATTATTTTATATCTACTACATCAATTTTTGATCAATTTTCAAAAAAATTCTGAGTTTCAGACTTTTTTAAAAGTCTAAGGTCTCTATGTTATTGACATTTTGTGAAATGTAACTACAAACTCAAGTTCATTTGAACTGCTCAATAAAATTGCCTTCTTTTTTTTGGCTCATTTTCTTTTAGGCCATTCACCATGGGGATGTGCTTACTTCTCAGGGGTTGGTCTTGTCTCATTTATACTGTTCTTGTTTTCATCCCTCCCCTGTGATCTCAGAAGCACTTTATAACCAAAGGATAGAAGAAGCTGAATGGAGCAATAGTGCTCATTTACTGTGGGATCTACTTTTTCTTTGTCATACATTTGTCTGGATTTACTTTACTTTTAACATGAAGCTGTGCACTGGAGACGTCTTAGTTTCATTTACAAACATCAGTCAAACCTTCTGTTCCCTCAACAGAAATAGAAAATATTTGTACAGGATCCCAAAGCTGTAAGTTTGTGAAAATGGAAAGGAGAAACCCATGTCTGCAGTGGAATCAGAGATGAGCTGATTCCAGCTCTGGGGCTGCCCATCTTAAGAATCTCTCTCCCCTGCAGGGTCACAGCCAAGGTTTTGATCTCAGACTCTTGCTAGCAGACAGGCCCTAGGCTTTAGCTTGGCAAGGCCTTTCTCAGGGACTCCAAACAGAAGGGGACCTTCCACAGCCGGGTCCTGCCTCCAGGGTGAACTGCTTCATCAGAGAGGAACTGAAGCCTTTGGAACTCAGATCTGTGTTCAGAGCAGAGTCAGAGATCCTGCAGACTGATCTGACTCTTCCTGAGAGCAGACAGAAAACACACAAGTCCTCTAGCCATTATTGACTTGGAACTGACTAAGTGTGAACCACTAAAGTCATGGGCAGATGCCAGTGCAAGAATAAATGTAACAATATGAAGAACAACAAGGAAACACCAGAAGAAACTTATGGTTCTACAACACCAAAAACCTGAACAGAGCAATGAAGAGGAATCAGAAGGAAACAACAGCAAAAACACCTTTATGAAGATTATAGAAGACATAAAAGAGGATATAATAAATTTCTTTAAAAAATAGAAGAAAATACAAACAAAACTTGGAAGAGATGAAGAAATCCTTGAAATAAAACCAAAAAAAGGAAACCCAAAAAATGAAAGAAACATTTCAGGAACTAAAAATTAAAAGAAAAGTAATAAAAAAAAGGCACAAAATGAGGCAAAGTTGGAAATAGAAAATCTGAAGAAAAGAACTGGAACTACAGATACAAGCATAACCAACATAATCCAAGAGATGGAAGACAGAATCTCTAGAGTGGAAGACTCAATAGTGGAAATAGATCTATCAGTCGAAGGAAACACTGAAACCAAAAAATCTATAACACAAAATATTCAGAAAATTTGGGATACCATGAAAAGACCTAACCTGAGAATAATAGATATAGAAGGAGAAGAATACCAGCTCAAAGGCACAGATAATGTATTCAACAAAATCATAGAAGAAAACTTTCCCAACCTAAAGAAGGAGATGCCTGTAAAGATACAAGAAGCTTACGGGACACCAAAAAGATTTGACTTCCAAAAAAATTCACTCACCATATAATAATCAAGCCACAAAATATACAGAACAAAAAAATTTTAAGACTTGCAAAAGAAAAGGGCCAACTTACTTTGTAGAAAGGCAGACTCATCAGAATAACATCTGACTATTCAATGGAAACAATGAAAGCAAGATGGTCCTGGTCAGAAGTTATACAGACCCTAAAAGAGCATGGCTTCCAACCTAGACTACAATATACAGCAAAACTATCAATCACCATAGATGAAATAAACAAGATATTTCATGACAAAGTCAGACTTAAACAATACCTAGCTACAAATCTGGTCCTCCAGGAAACATTAGAGGGAAATCTCCAACCTAAGAATCCCAGATACATCCATAAAACCACAATCAATAATCCCACTGAAGAAAAGCCCAAAGAAAAGAAATACATATAAGCTATCACCAAAAATAATAGGAACTATCAATCAGTGGTCACTAATATCTCTTAATATCAATGGACTCAACTCACCTATAAAAAGATACACACTAACACCACGGATACGAAAACAGAAGCCATCCTTCTGCTGCAGACAAAAAACACACCTCAAACACAAAGACAGACACAGGCTCACAGTAAAGGGTTGGGAAAAGATTTTCCAATCAAATGGTCCTAAGAAACAAGCTGGTGTTGCCATCCGATATATCTAACAAAGTAGACTTCAACCTAAAATCAATTAAAAGAGACCAGGATGGACATTACTTATTCATGTCCGGAAAAATTGATCAAGATGAGATTTCAATCCTGAATATTTATGCCTCTAATATAATGACACTCATCTATGTAAAAGAACACTACTAAAGCTCAAATCCCACATCAATTCTCAGACTGTAATAGTGGGAGACTTCAATACCCCACTTTCACTCTAGGATAGGTCAATCAGACAGAGACTCAACAGAGAAATAAGGAGTGATTTAAAGTTTTTGACAAATAGATCTGTTACTTCTTTGGTCATATTTACTCCAAGGTGTTTAATGCTATTTGCAGCTAAAGGATGATGTTTCTCTTATTTCTTTTTCAGCCCTTTTATCTTTAGTGTATAGAAGAGCTACTGATTTCTTGTATCCTGCTGCATTGCTGAAGGTGTTCATCAGCTGTAGAAGTTTCCTGGTAGAATTTAGTGGATCACTTATGTATACAGTCATATCATATGGAAATAGAGATAGTTTCACTTCTTCTTTTCCAATTTGTATCCCCTTAATCTCCTTTTGTACTCTTATTGCTTTAGCTAAAACATTGAGAACTATATTGAATAGATAAGGGGAGAGAGGACATCCTAGTGTATGTAGGTCCTGATTTTAATGGGATTTTTTTTTTTAGTTTTTCTCCACTAAATTTGATGTTGATTGAAAGAACAATACTCAATTTCATTTTGAATAACAGGAAAGCCAGGATTGCCAAAACAATTTTGCTCAACAAAAGAACTTCAGTAGGCATCACCATCCCTGACTTCAAGTTATACTATAGAGATACAGTATTAAAAACAGGTTAGTACTGGCATAAAAACAGATTTGTGGATTAATGGAATTTAATTGAGGATACGGGTATTAACCCAAAAACCTATGAACACCTGATCTTTGACAAAGAGGCCCAAAATATTCAATGGAAAAAAGATAGTATGTTTAACAAATGGTGTTGGCATATTTGGATGGTAGTGTGTAGAAAAATGCAAATAGATCCAAGCCTATCACCCTGTACAAAACTCAAATCCAAGTGGTTCAAAGACCTCAACATAAACCCAGCTACACTGAACTTGATAGAAAAGAAAGTGGAAAATACTCACCAACAAATTGGCACAGGTGACCACTTCCTAAATATAACACCAGTAGCACAGACACTAAGAACAACAATCCATAAGTGGGACCTCCTGAAACTGAAAAGCTTCTGTAAAGCCAAGGACACAGTCAATAAGACAAAATGACAGCCTACAGAATGGGAAAAGATTTTCACCAATCCTACAAGTGACAGAGGACTGATCTCTAAAATATATAGAGAACTCAAGAAACAAGAGCCCAAAACCTTGAATAACCCAATCAAAAAATGGGGTTCAGAACTAAAAAGGGAATTTTCAGCAGAAGAATTACAAATTGCTGAAAGGCACTTGAAAAAGTGCTTGACATCTTTAGCGTCAGAGAAATGCAAATCAAAACAACTTTGAGATGCCACCTTATACCTGTCAGATTACCAAGATTAAAGATATATATGAGTGCCCATGCTGGAGAGGCTGCTGAGCAAGGGGAACACTCATCCATTGTTGGTGGGAGTGTAAGCTTGTTCAGCCACTCTGGAATGCAGTATGGTGATTTTTCAGAAAACTGAGAATCAATCTCCCCAAGGATCCAGCAATACCACTACTGGGCACATACTCTAAAGATGGAACATTTGCACTCCAAAGGCATTAGCTCAACTATGTTCATAGCAGCTTTATTTGTAATAGCAAGAACCTGGAAACAACCGAAGAATGGATTAACAAACTGTGGTACATCTACACAATGGAGTGCTACTCAGCAGTAAGAAAAATTCATATCCTAAAATTTGCAGGCAAATGGATGGATTTGGAGAATATCCTCCTGAGTGAGGTATCACAAACCCAGAAAGATAAGCAGGGGATGTAATCATTCATTAGTGGACTTTAAACAAAAAAGCAAAGCATGCCCAAGCTGCAAACCACAACAGCTTGGGATGTGAAGCACCTTGAACTGGCACCTTGGAGCCCATTCCCTCCAGTCAAACATCTGACCCAGTCTTGATGTTGGGATGAGGGAAGTGGATCTGTTTGCAGTGGATGCTGAACTAGGCCACCTTCGGGCCTTGTGACCTTCTGCCCTTGCTTGGGAGGAGATAAGGAGATGAAGAGAAGAGAGAGTGACTGGGAGTGGCTGGAGGTAGAAAGGAGTTTGAACAAGGGGATACATGGGTAAAAAATGAGACTTTATACATAATAAAATAAATAAATAAAAGTTAAAAAAGAAAATGTAAAGTATGTTGAAAAACATATACCATTAATACTTGAAAAACTTTTTTTGAATGGAATGGCCCAGGACAGTGTTGTGACACAATAAAGTGAGAAGACATTCTCCGGGTGTTCTTCTTCCACCACTCCTGATAAAGCTCACTTTATCACCGAGGGTGCTGGAACTAGCTCATCAAAAATGTATCACATGGGGCTGGAGAGATGGCTCAGCGGTTAAGAGCACCGTCTGCTCTTCCAGAGGACCCGGGTTCGATTCCCAGCACCCACATGGCAGCTCACAACTGTCTGTAGTTCCAGTTCTAGGCAAAACACCAAGGCAAATAATTAGAAATAAATAAAAGTGTTTTTTTTTTAAAAAAATGTATCACATACGCCATTGCACACTCTCTCTATTGTCCTTGTCATTTAAAAAAATTATATAACATACCCATATGTTATCTTTTGTACATTACTAGGTAAATTATGGCTTTCACTGAGTTGTTTACAGTCTTTCAGTAGATACTCAGTGAGAACCTATTGAGGAGTAATGGGCAGGAAGTTTGGGGCTTAGAACCTCTTCCACTAAATGTGATCATTAGCATGTATTTTCCCATAATCCTCTACCACCAATTCAACTAATGTTAATGGTAAAAATAAAAATTATTATGCCTACCATATGTTAAGCTCTGCCCTACCCAGAAATTTTCCAAGGTAGGTACCATGGTAACTATTTCGCAGATGACAAATGAAACATACAGAAATGCAGCCCTTTATTCAGGGCCATGCAGCCTGTACACTGTGGTGCCTGTGTGTAAGACCAAGACAGCCTGACTCCAGAGGGCACCCATCCAGCTGTTTTGTTCTCCTGCAGCTGGCAGTGGTGACTACCCACACCTATAATCATCCTCTTTTTCATTTCTTCCTTCATAGAAGGGAAGTTAGACACTTTGCAGGTGGCTAGAAAATGATAAGGGCTGTGAGGGAAAGGCAGGCTGCAAAGCTCAATTTCCCAGAGCATACACAGGTAAGGGAAAGAGGGAGGAGAGCAGAGAGCCAAGGTCTGACTGAGAGATTGCTGGGGTCAGGGAGAGCAGACTAAGTCACATAAGGACAGAGGGTGAAGCAAGGAAATGACCACCTGCAAATCACTGCGGAATATCTAACAATAAACCTCTAATAACAATCCCAGAATCCAGGTGGTTTCACAGAAACCTGTGGACAGGATGTCACCTGTATAAAGCTGCATAATTACAAAGCAGGAGTCAGTGCCTACTTGCGTGAGAAAGAGGCTCGCTTGTTTCCCGCTGTGGACATGTGGACCTCAGGAGCCGAGATGCTGCCTGTGCTGCTCGAGGAGCTAAAATCGGCTTCGCTGCCTGAAAAACAGGAAGGAGAGAGAAAGAGAAAGAAGCATGAAGGAAAAGAGAGCCAGGAACAGGCGGCCCTGCTTCCCAGGTCCCAGCTCCCGGAGCTGCAGGCTCTAACCCTCCAAGTGCCAACATTCCAGAGCTTCCAAAAGCTTTGTGCTTTCCTCAGGGCAGACACAAGTCATTGTTTCATAAACAGGCTAGAACAGGAGGCCAGGCAGATGGTTTCTCAAAGAGCCAACCTCCAGCAGACTGTAAACAGTGGCCCAAGCAGGGTAAGGAATCCCAACCCCTCCTGGGCTGCTTAAATCAGGGGCAGTTCCTTAAGTCTTACAAAAGATTTGGAATAAGAAACAAGCTGCTTAGAGTAGATTTAAGGTTCCTGTTCTTATAGGCAAAAGGGAACAGAATCAAAGATTAATTCTTAGTAGCAGCGGCATTTTCTTGGATTAGCTGTTTGCTGGAAGCAAGCAGATACGAGGCATTTTAACTGGTGTTTCCTGATTCAGCCTTAGAAGCAAAATACTTGTGAGTCTTTTAAGAGGCTTTGCTGCCAAATACTTAAATGAAGTTAATGAGCAGCAGACAACCGTACTGTACTTGATGATTATACCAATGCTAAAATTCCCCAGAGTGAAAATTGTGTTTGATAAGTAGCTAAAAGCTAAACTGAATGAAGCTAGACTAGGAGCTGGGTGGAGCCACCTGCTTTTAATCCTTAGTGCCACACCTTGACAGATTAAGGGTGTGGACAGAAACAAAGAAATAGAGGAAACTGCTTGGAGGATTAAGGGCTGGAACAGAAACAAAAGTAATGAAGGGAGCTGAGTGGAGTCAGCCACCCTAGTGAAGCCTTTAATCCTTAAACCAAAATTGGGCAGATTAAAGGTGTGTACAGAAACAACAAATAGAGGAAAATAGGTGGAAGATTAAAGGTGTGTAAAAAGAGAAAGAAAATAGAAACATCTGCTTGGGTCAGCCACCCTAGCCAAGCAAAAGGTAGTTAGAAACAGTAAAGATAAGAGATATGCAGTAGACACAGATTTAAAAAGAAAAAAAAAAACTGTAAATGGTTTAGAGTATGTTTAAAAAAACACGTTGGTTTGAGAGGAAAAATATAAAAGGATAGAAAAACTTCTTAAAAAAGAAATAGAGTAAAAAGAAATATTAATAAGCCACGTAAAAAATGGGAAATACAAAGAGTATATGGATACTGTATGTAAGGATTCCTGGCATTCCCTAGCTGAGCCTCTCTGCTCAGGTGGGATGCACCTTGCATGGAGGCATGCCCCTGGGCGTGGCTACGTAAACCCTGTGGCACTGCATACAGGAAGCACCTCCCTGGTCCCATGACACATACCTGTGCACACCCCTTCCCTTAAAAGCAGCTGCAAGCACCTGCAAAGGTGCTTTTCTTCTTCTCTGTCCCCTGATTTCTTTCTCACTCCTCTGTTTCTTTATGTCCTGGGACTCCTCTCTTAAATAAACTCTAATATGTGGCCTTGTTAGTGTGCTTGCTCTCACGCGCGGAACTAACACGGTATATTATTGCCTTGTCTTTAAGTTTTTTGACTATAAAGTAGTAAAAGCTGCTAAAAAATCATTTGAATATAAGTGCTGTTGTATTAATCCAACCTAGTTATTTGGTAAATGAGTTGACATTAAAATTAAGAACCATTTTTGTTAAATTCTAAAAAGACTTTAATTTCTTCCTTGACCCAGAGGTGATTCAGCTGAGTGATGTTTAGTTTCCATGAGTTGGTAGGCTTTCTGTGATTTTTGATATTGTTAAATTCTAACCTTAAGCTCTGGTGGTCTGATATGATACAAGGGATTATTTCCATTGTTTTGTATCTATTGATAATTGCTTTATGACCAATTATGTGGCCAATTTTAGAGAAAGTTCCATGTGCTGCTGAGAAATATGTACATTTCGTTGAGTTTGGGTGGAAGCTTCTGTAAATATATATTAAATCCATTTGCATCATAACCTCTGCTAGACTCCTTATTTCTCTGTTGAGTCCCTGTCTTGTTGACCTATCCAAGAGTGAAAGTGAGGTATTGAAGTCTCCCACTATTAGCATGTGAGGATTGATGTGGGATTTGAGCTTTAGTAATACTCTTTTACATAGATAGGTGCCCTTATATTAGGGGCATAAATATTTAGGATGGAAATCTCATCTTGATCAATTTTTCCTGACATAAATAAGTAATGTCCATCTTGGTCTCTTTTAATTGATTTTAGTTTGAAGTCTACTTTGTTAGGTATTCGTAAGGCAACACCAGTTTGTTTCTGAGGGCCATTTGACTGGAAAATCTTTTCCCAACCTTTACTCTGAGCCTGTGTCTGTCTTTGTGGTTGAGGTGTGTTTCTTGTCTGCAGCAGAAGGATGGCTTCTGTTTTTGTATCCATCGTGTTAGGGTGTGTCTTTTTATAGATGAGTTGAGTCCATTGATATTAAGGGATATTAGTGATCGCTGATTGATATTTCCTGTTATTTTTGGTGGTAGCTTATGTGTATTTTCTTTCTCTGGGCTTTACTTCTGTGAGATTATTGATTATTTGTGGTTTCATGGGTGTATCTGGGATCCTTAGGATGGAGTTTTCCCTCTAATGATATCTGGAGGGCCAGATTTGTAGATAGGTATTGTATAAGTCTTTGTCAAAGTCTTCCTAGAATTTAATGATAATGAATCCACAATGTACCCAAAATTGTGGGACACAATGAAAGCAGTCTTAAGAGGAAAATTCATAGCACTAGATGCCTATATGAAAAACCTAGAGAAATCCCACACTAGAGAACTAACAGCACAGCTGAAAACCTTAGAACATTTAGAAGCAAACTCACCTAGAAGGACTAGATGGCAGGAAATAATCAAACTTAGAGCTGAAATCAATACAATTGAAACAAAAAGAGCAATACAAAGAATAAATGAATCAAAGAGTTGGTTCTTTGAGAAAGTTAACAAGAGAAAAACCCTTACCTGAGTACTCCTCCATTGTTGGTGGGAGTGTAAGTTTGTTCAGCTACTTTGGAATGCAGTATGGCAGTTTCTCAGAAAATTGAGAATCAATCTCCTCAAGGACCCAGCAATATCACTTCTGGGTGTATACCCTAAAGATGTACAGTCACACTCCAAAGGCATTAGCTCAACTATGTTCATAGCAGCTTTATTTGTAATAGCAAGAACCTGGAAACAACCTAGATATTCCTCAACTGAAGAATGGATTAACAAACTGTGGTACATCTACACAATGGAGTACTACTCAGCAGTAAGAAAAAATGATATCCTAAAATTTGCAGGCAAATGAATGGATTTGGAGAATATCCTCCTGAACAAGGTATTACAAACCCAGAAAGATAAGCGGAGGATGTACTCATTCATTAGTGGACTCTAAACAAACAAACAAAGAAAAAAACAAACAAGAAAAAAGCAAAGCATGCCCAAGCTGCAAACCACAGCCACTGAACAGCTTGGGATCAGAAACACCTTGGACTGACTCCTTGGATCCCACTCCCCCTAGAGGAACACCTGACTCAGTCTTGAGGTTGGGAGGAGAAAACTGGATCTGCCAGGAGTGGAGACTGAACTAAGCAATATTGGGACAGTGCAACCTTGGAACTACCTGCTGCCTGCCCAGGGAGGGGATGGGGAGTTGTGGAGAAGAAAGAATGACCTGATGTGTTGGGAGGGGGAATGGACCTTGAATAAGGATATACAAGGATAGAAGTGTGACTTCTTTGTTCATAATAATAAAATAAAAAGAAATGCCCTTATCCAAACTAAGCAAAAAGCAGAGAGAGAATATTCAAATCAACAAAATCAGAAATGAGAAAGGGAGATAGCAACAGACCCCAAGGAAATCCAGAGAATTATCAGGTCCTACTTTAAAAAATCTATATTCCACAAAAATAGAAAACCTAGAAGAAAAGGACAGCTTTTTGGACAGGTACTATTTACCAAAATTAGATCAAGATCAGATTAAATACCTAAACAGACCTATAACCCTAAAGGAAATTGAAGCTGACCTTAAAAGCCTCCCAAGTAAAAAAAAGCTTAGGTCCAGATGATTTCAGTGCAGAATTATACCAGACATTCAAAGAAGAACTATTACCAATACTCATCAAATTGTTTCATATAGTAGAATGAAGGAATATTGCCAAACTCTTTTTATGAGGCAACAATTACCCTAATACCCACGCCACTCAAAGATGCAACAAAGAAAGAGAATTACAGACCAATTTCCCTCAAGAATATTGATGCAAAAGTTTTCAACAAAATTCTGGCAAGCCATATACAACAGGATAAAAATTATCATCCACCATGATCAAGTAGGCTTCATCCCAGAAATTCAGGGATGATTCTACATATGAAAAACTGTAAATGTCATCCATCATATAAACAAACTAAAGGTAAAAAACACATAATCATATCCTTAGATCCTGAAAGAGCCTTTAATAAAATCCAACACTCCTTTATGATAAAAGTCCTGGAGAGATCATACAGGGAAAATATCTATATATAATAAAGGCATTTTACAAGAAGCTGACAGCCAACATCAAACTTAATGGAGAAAAAGTCAAAGCAATCCCACTAAAATCAGGAACTAGACAAGATGTCCTTTCTTCTCTTATCTATTCAATATAGTTATTCAAGTTTTAGCTAAAGCAATAAGGGAACGAAAGGAGATTAAGGGGATAGAAATTGGAAAAGAATAAGTGAAACTATCTCTTTTTTGCAGATGATATGATTGTATATGTAAGTGACCCACAAAATTCTATCAGGGAAATTTTACACCTGATAAACACCTTCAGCAATGTAGCAGGATACAAGATTAACTCAAAGAAATCAGTAGCCTTCCTATACACTAAAGATAAAAGGGCAGAAAAAGAAATAAGGGGAATATCACCCTTTTTAATAGCTGCAAATAGCATTAAATATCTTGGAGTAACTATAATCAAAGTATGTAAGAGCTCTATTTGACAAAAAATTTAAATGACTGAAGAAAGAAATTGAAGAGGAAAGATCTCCCATGTTTCTGGATATGTAGGATCAACATAGTAAAAATGGCAATTCTACCAAAAGCAATCTACAGATTCAATGCACTTCCCATCAAAATCCCAACGCAATTTTTTACAGACTTGAAAGACCAATACTCAATTTCATTTGGAATAACAGGAAAGCCAGGATTGCCAAAATAATTTTGCTCAACATAAGAATCTCTGAAGGTATCACCATCCCCGACTTCAAGTTATACTGTAAAGCTACAGTATTAAAAACAACCTGGTGGGGCTGGAGAGATGGCTCAGCGGTTAAGAGCACCGTCTGCTCTTCCAGAGGACCCGGGTTCAATTCCCAGCACTCACATGGCAGCTCACAACTGTCTGTAGATTCAGTTCCAGGCAAACACCAAGGCAAATAATTAAATAAATAAATAAAAGTGTTTTTTTTTTTTTTTTAAAAAAAAACAACCTGGTACTGGCATAAAAACAGACTTGTGGATTAATGGAATTTAATTGAGGATCTGGGTATTAACTCAAAAACCTATGAACACCTTATCTTTGACAAAGAGGCACAAAATATTCAACGGAAAAAAGATAGTATATTTAACAAATGGTGTTGGCATATTTGGATGGTAGTATAGAGAAAAATGCAAATACATCCAAGCCTATCACCCTGTACAAAACTCAAATCCAAGTGGTTCAAAGACCTCAACATAAACCCAGCTACACTGAATCTGATAGAAAAGAAAGTGGAAAATACCCACCAACAAATTGGCACAGGTGACCACTTCCTAAATATAAATCAGTAGCACAGACACTAAGAACAACAATCCATAAGTGGGACCTCCTGAAACTGAGAAGCTTCTGTAAAGCCAAGGACACAGTCAATAAGACAAAATGACAGCCTACAGAATGGGAAAAGATTTTCACCAATCCTACAAGAGACAGAGGACTGATCTCTAAAACATATAGAGAATTCAAGAAACTAGAGCCCAAAGTTCAGAAGTAAAAAGGGAATTTTCAGCAGAAGAATTACAAATTGCTGAAAGGCACTTAAAAAAGTATTCAACATCTTTGGCTATCAGAGAAATGCAAATCAAAACAACTTTGAGGTGCCACCTTACATCTGTCAGTTTGCTAAAATGACAGCCTATGCTGGAGAGGCTGCAGAGCAAGGGGAACACTCCTCCATTGTTGGTGGGAGTGTAAGCTTGTTCAGCCACTCTGGAACGCAGTATGGCGGTTTCTCAGAATACTGAGAATCAATCTCCCCAAGGATCCAGCAATACCACTACTGGGCACATACCCTAAAGATGCACATTTGCACTCCAAAGGAATTAGCTCAACTATGTTCCTACCAGCATTATTTGTAATAGCAAGAATCTGGAAAAAAACCTAGATGCCCCTCAACTGAAGAATGGATTAATAAACTGTGGTACATCTACACAATGGAGTATTACTCAGTAGTAAGAAAAAAATGATATCCTAAAATTTGCAGGCAAATGGATGGATCTGGATAATATCCTCCTGAGCGAGGTATCACAAACCCAGAAAGATAAGTGAGGGATGTACTCACTCATTAGTGGACTCTAAACAAAACAGCAAAGCATGCCCAATCTGCAAACCACAACCACTGAACAGTTTGGGATTTGAAGCACCTTGGACTGGCACCTTGAAGCCCATTCTCTCCAGAGGAAAACCTCTTGATGTTGGGTTGAGGAAATCGAATCTGCCTGGAGTGGATGCTGAACTAAGCCACCTTTGGACTTCGGGACCTTGGGACTTCCTGCCCTTGTTTAGGAGGAGATAAAATGATGGGGAAAAGAGAGAGTGACTGTGAGGGTTGGGATGGGGGAGGGTTTTTCAACAAGGGCATACATGGAAAAAATATGACTTTATTCACAATTAAAAGAAAATAGCAAGAGCCAGCTAGCAGTATGTCTAGGACCTATAGCAATTAGAGTAAAATTAAAAAAAAAATTAAAATCCACAGATATGCTACCTTGGAGAAGAGATTTTCTTTTTATTCCAACAGAAAATGAGAAGCTGTGGATTTATGCCCAGTTAAAGAAAATAAAGATTGATCAAGGAAGACTCCCTGAAAAGTCGCTAGTGGAAATAGATGTCCCAGATGATTCAGAATTCCAGAGCACCTCTGTTGTAGTTTCCTCTGAGTTCTACATCCAAAACTACTTCAAGAAGACTGACTGAGATGACACAGCCTTAAAGACTACTCCACTAAAGACTTATGCATAATCCTACATTTTTCTTTGTATCCTCATGGGACTGCTGACATCTCTATTCAGCAGGATAGTAGCATAGAGGACTATGCCCACATCCCCCCAAAATGGATTATGGATGTTTGTTTTTGTTTACAGTGTTGGGTATAATTTTTTATAGATAATGGAGAAAAAAGATTATTAGATTTGGGGTTCTTGTTTTAAAAAGAGAAAAAGGGGAAATGTAGTGGGATTATGCTGTTAATGTAAATATTTGTCTTCCCTATGTGTTTAATAAAAGCTGATTGGCCAAAGGCAAACAGGATATGTGGGTGGGGCTAGCAGGCTAAGAAAACTCGGGAACATTTCAGAGTAAAGACAAACACCAGACACAGACGCCAGACACAGATGCCAGAGTTGCTGCAGCTGCCAGAAAATGCTGCTCTGAAAAAATGTACGGAGCACGGCTGAACAAGATGGGTTAGTTCAGATGATGGAGGTAGCAAGTTATAAGCCTGGGCCCAAGGTCAATCATCATAAAAATAATTCAAGCATCTGTGTATTTCTGTGGGACTGTAGGTCCAAACCTCTGGTCCGAACCCAGAAAGTCTGGGCCAGAACCATTTACAACACCACCCAAAATGTAAGCAAAAGGAACTGATCAGGGCAAAAGTAGTTTTTCCTAGGAGTTTATCTTGGAGCTCTTGCAGTCACCTCCTGATAGTTGAACTTGGCACCTCTGGGCTGGAATCAGCCAGCTAGAGGCAATCAAGAGAGGTACTGGCTCTAGGAGTGGCTTGAACCAATACTCTCTGATTACAAACATGACTCTATGGCAGCAGTGTCAGTGTATGCATATATATTTAGGGACAGACTTTTAAACAAAACAGAAAATTAACATTTCCAAGCAGAGTGACAGTAATGGGAAGTGTGAGTGAGACAGACATTGGGGATTGAGCTTTGAAGTGGGGTTATTAGTTTACAAAGGCCATCATGGGAACAAGTGAATTGGGAGTGTGATTATAATAATATGCTGCATGATGGAATCATGTAAAACCATTTTAATAAGAAGACATAGTTATCACATATCAGGAATGGAATTATTTTCATAGGTTTCTTAGGGAAGTGAAGGGGAATAGCAACACAGAATAATGAAAGCTATATATATATATAATATATATATCTTTTGAAGCATCACATATATATGTCTGATATATGTGATGCTTCAAAAGACATAAAATTGCACATGGCTTTGGAAACTGAATCTAGGTTCATGTTACTTCACCTTCTCACTCAGTTCCTACAATATAATTTGTGTGATATTTTGGGCTAAAATCCAGAGGCAGCTCTCCTTGAATTGAAATAAAAATTCTATAAATCCTTTCATTTCTCACAAATATTGAACTATTATCATTACCACAATGACTATTTATGCAGTGCCTATTAAGTCACCAACTCTGGATAAGGTACTTTATGTAATTACATTCTAGAAAATTGGTATGCTAAGATGAACATTGATTTCATTGTTGTATTTTGGATAAAAGGAAAGCTGACTGGCCCTAGGCTTGTGTGAGATTGATCCAGGGTAAGATCAAGACATCAAAACCACATCTATGATATTGTACTACTACCCTGGAAAGTCATAGGATGAGGCAAGAAGTCAACAGGATTTCTTGGATCAACTAGAACTCACTAGGAATAGCCTGGTACAGTGTACAGCCAGAGCTGAGACCCTAATATGTAGAGTCTGACAGATTTTAGTAGTTCTGTCAGTAAGAATAGAGGCTCATAGCAAGACAGGCAGAGAAAAAGCCCTTCTCAAATTTCCAGGACCCCTCAGGATGCCCAACATTTTTTTGTTTTTTAAAGTCAAGAATGATTTGTTAGTTGAACAATAACTCTCATTTCCAGTTCTAGCAGATTAGAGTGATGGCATGCTGGGACTCATACCAGCAACTCCATATTGCATGGTAGAACTATCTAAAGATGATATGCACTTCGAAAGCCTTGTGAACTTAATTAGTTGCTTCTGCATAATACACTAGGTAAACTTAGTATCTGACAATCTCAAAGACTGCTGCTTGGTAGTACAATCTGGCAACACTCTATTCCTGGCAACCTAATTCCCCAGCTTTGTCTGCTAGCAGATCATCAGGTTGGTTACTAAGTGACAAAGATGGGCAATTTTCAAAAATATATCTTGTGGTTATAATCTCCAGACCTAAGTCATTATTTTCAAATGTGAAATTACTACTTGGAAACACCTGGTTTTCATTAAAGACATGCAAAAAGTCATGAGATGTAATAACTGCGTGCATAAAGACATATTCTAGAATAGAAATAGACAACTACTAAATAATCAGGGTTTTACTAAAAATCTAGGATTCCTTTGATCTCTAGTACTTATGCATTTAAGCAAAATGGTTAAGTTTTATTGCTTAAATTTTATTGCTACTGAACACAATATATTGACTCTCACATATTTGCAGAGCCTAAGGTCCTTTTGTCCCAGTACATTCTAGCTCATCTCCTGCACATCTGTAAAAGATTAGGAGCCACTGTTAGGGTGGTCTATAGTTGCAACTGTACTGAGAACCATTTGAATTGTATAGTAGTAAAATTATGCACATGCTACTTCACAATTACTTTAGCTCATGATTTTATTTAATATTTGTAATTTGGGGCAAGTGAGATGGTTCAGTGGATAAAGACACTTGGTACACAAGCTTGGTGAAGCTACAAAAGACTGATAACCTGAGTTTGATCCTGGACCCTAAGGAGAAGTGTAGGGAGAATATCAATTCAACAAAGTTGTCCTCTGACTGCCATACATGTGTTCTCTCTCTCTCTGTCTCTCTCTCTCTCTCTCTCTCTCTCTCTCTCTCTCTCTCTCTCTCTCTCACACACACACACACACACACACACACACACACACCACATGTTGCACCACTATACAGTTTTCATTTGGTGAACATGATAGATCAATGAGCTTTTTAATAAATATTTAATTTAGTTTGAGATAGGGTCTTACTATGTTGTCTAGAATGGCCTTGAACTCCTGAACTCAGCTGATTTTCTCATCTTGATATATCCTGAGACTACAGACATAGGCTGCTATACCCAGCTAAGAAAGCTAATTTTGTAAATCACTTTATGTGTCCAATCAATGTACTAAGCAAAATAAACAGAAAACCAAAAGATAAGAGACTTGGACTTGCCATTTACTTGTTAGTTGACACAAAACTTTGAGGTGGCACTCTACTGTCTTCTTCAGTGTATGCCTCTGGGCTTTGCTGCAAACACTGTCATTTGTGGTAGCTGCCCTGTGTTTCTACAGAGCACCTCACCAGAATGGCAGAACTGAAGTCAAGTGACATGGGGCCACTCAGATTCTATATGAGGATATTAGGAAAATGATTCCACCCCTTTGTGAATTAGTTTCTTTACACCAACATCATAGGCTTAGTGTAAACCACTGGCATATGCATAGCATAAGGCTGAAACATACTCTTGGCAGACACAGCATTAGCTCTAAATAAGTGTTATTAACTATTGTTTTCATTTTGTCACAATGGAAATTGTAGCTTCTATTTACTTTTAGTTTCATTTTTAGAATATTTAGAAAATGGTGCTGTTATTAAAGAAAAATAAGTCTATAAATTCATCTCTAAATATAACACTTTGCTATATATTACTTAGCATTTACACATAACACATTATTATGTGGGCTATTTTCCCCCTTAATACAATAAATCTTTGAAATATGATACAATTTAATGAAATGAATAAATATTAGTCTCATTATACTTTTTCCTGTTATTAGAAGCAGATGCTATATACAAAAAACTATCTCAAACACCTTTACCTAGTAATTTATTTCTCAGAATAATATAGAATCCACAAAATAGAGACAGATATCATTAAATTGCTTTTATGAGCAAAGAGGTGCATAAACTGACATAATAATATATGGCTGAAGTCTAGGTCATCTGGTCCTAGGGACTGTGCTCTTACACAAAGCTAATATTCAATGAATATACTTGGTCATATAAATTTGTATACTTGTTTATTGACTAATTTCATTAAGTCCTTAAATGAATTTTGAGACAAAAGATGTACTCAACTGAAAGGTTTTTAATACCTTCTCCACATGCACAGGAATTTTGAACTGGTACTGGCATGAAGCAGTTTTGTGCCTAGGAATATCTGCCTCATCAGCCTCTGTGTGGGTGTCCAGTTGAAAAAACTCTTATGTCACTGGAAATTATCTGACAAAATACTTGAAATGATTTTCTCTTTGAAAGTTGGTACTGAAAAGCTTTTGGATCACCATAGACTCTTTATGCATTTGAGCACACAGCAGTCTTAATATCTACTAAACATTTACAAGTTCTTCTCAACAGAAATGGAAGTGCCTAAAAGTCTTCTGCTGCCCTTTGTCATTGCAATTATCAAATTACCTCAGATTAACCATCTATATCCCCTGTTCAAATCAAGGTCGATTGGCACCTTCGTTTTCATCCCTCCACCACCACATACACAGTTTTGCTCTTCAACTGCCTCTGATGAGGACAGCAGAATCCTGTTCACCAAAGCAAAGCACAGCCATAATGGAACAGCTAGAGCAGTGTGCACACAGTTACCCTGGACACTAATGAAAGCCCTAACACCCATTTGGTGAAGCTGATGCTGGGAAGGCTGTGGGTGCTCAGCCACAGCAACTGTGGAATGTTCCAGCCAAGCAGATCTTTCTGACTGTTCAGTCATCTAAGACTGCTGCAAATGCTATTCAGAAAAGGGTCCTGTGATCAAACCCACTAAAGGCAAGCATAAATGTTTTTTAACCAAAGAACAAATGATCTTTGTAAGTTCAGAAGTGATTTACTTCCATTATGATTGACAGTCAGTTGGGGGAGCACCCAGATGCTTAAAAATATAAATTATAGCCCCTAGAAGCAAAAGAAAAGTCCAAATTTAAAGTATTTAGGCAAAATGTATGTTAAAGTAAAACTAATATTGGGAAAATATAAAGGCCAAGGATAAATGACAAACTGAGAAGAAATATACAGCATGGCATGAAAAGCTAATTTCTTTATTTCACTGAAAACTTGAAAAATTAGGGAAATAAAACAAGTCAATAATAGAAGAAATGAACAAAGTACATGAGATATGACAGAAGAATAAAAACAGTTAATGTACATGAAAAACTACTTAAAACAAGGAAACATTTTGCATTTACCAAACTGGATAATGTCTGATAGTATGTGTTCTACTAAGAGTGTGTAAAGACAAAACAGAGCCGGTAAGGGTATGTATTGACACTATATGCACAAAAAAAAGAAAGTTGAATTCCTAAGACTTTGTGTCTTGCAGGAGTACCTGAAATACAGCTTTGGTGTCTATTAATAATGACTGGCTAAATCCGGAAGTAGAACAGCCAGGGAGAACACTGCAATCACCAGAGGAGTAATGTGGGTGTGTGGAAATGAGAAGACCTGTGGAGTGTTATTTAGATTAAAAACAGGATGGTAGGTGTGGGATGTTTGCTTTTATGTAAGCAAGTCTTAAAATCTCATGCAATTTATTACAGACTAGAACACTTTCTCAAGGGATGATAACGATCTGTCAGTTGTGGCCTCCCTTGGGAATAAAGGAACTTGGAAAAACTCAACTACAAACACATTTTCACCTTACTATCATCCCGAGTAATTTGGTTTTCTTGGCGATATGCAAAAAACTCTTACCATAGACATGTAAGTGTGGTGACGTATGTTAAGTTTTATTTTACAAGTAATCAAGGCAGTGAATGCAGCATTTTGAGGGCTTTGGAGTCAAGAAGCTTTGAAATCCAGGCTCCTCTAACTGATAATCTCTGTGGAATCTTGAGCAAGGCATCTATCTCATTTGTCCCTTAATTTCTTCCTCTATAAAATGCTAATGAGGGTATTAACAGTATGAAACTTACAAAGAAATGACAACAGGGCCAGGTATACAGCCATAACTCAACATATTTTCATTATTGTTTCTATAGAACTATATATAACTACAGCATAAGGATAAAAAGATATTGCAGACAATATTATGCCTGCCCCTGAGAAAGATCCACAATAAATATTGCACTGAATACCTTTTATGATCATTGGATGAAAAGGTAGTTTTTCCTAGAATTGTTCAATGAAAAGCTCCTAAAGCAAAGTTGTGTGGTATGTGAACATGTACAAACAGTTTGTAAACATGAAAGATTCTAAGACAGACTCTCAACAGGCTTCTTCAAGAAGCTGTAGAATTGCCATTTGGTCTGAGTCTTGCTTTCAGAGCAGTCCATGAAAAGTGCTAGCAAGTTGACTATAGCACTCAGCAGCCTGGCCAGGAGGCTTCCATGGTCTAAGAATGTAAGTGGGGAAGTATTCAAAAGTAGTCTCTAAGAGAGCTACGAGGTCATGGGCCACTCTGCACAATCTGTCTCTTGAGCTTTGCAGTCTCAGCTACCTGTTTTTGTCAGATATACAGGTGATGTACCTGTTCAACAGAAGTACAGGACAGAACTATAAACAAGGCAAAAATAAATTGTAGAAAACAAGGAGAAAGTGAATTCTTTCTAACCGGAGGTACTGCCCTTAATTAGATACTTGGTTTTGGTTAAAAATTTAAAATCTCTGAAGCCTTAGGTATACATACACATGTACAAATGCAGACACACACACAAATACACACACACACACACACACACACACACACACAAAGGTTAATGTATTATTTAGTCAGCAAATGTTTGTTGAACATATACTCTGTCCATATGTCAGGCTCTGCTCTAGATAAGAGCATAATGACTCCAACATTGTTGTTGTTAAAGGGAAAATGAATTTGTGCATAGCATATGCTTGATACATTTATTAATATTCACATTGCTAAAAACTTAATGATTACTATATCTTAGCATACACAACAGTCACCATTGGGCTTAATGATAGATTAGTACGTTTTCCTGGGCAACACCCATAGATATTCCAATTCTGAAGGTGTAAGAAGAAGTGGTTTAGGAATGTACACTTTAAATAGCTGTCATAGCTGCCTGTGGGGCCCATGAAATGAAGCTCCAATAATCAAGAGAAGCAGCCTTTCCCTCCATGTTCTGCCAAATTTTTGAATGTTTTTCAGTGGGGTGAGTAGAAGGTTAAGCAGAGGCCATCAAGGAGAGGAGTTTAGTAGCAGATCCTCAGGAGGGATGACTTCAGTTTGTACAGTAACTTGTGTTCTTACAGGTCTTGAGAAATACCTTACTGCATTGAATGCATTTTTATAGGACTGGAGGAAGATATGTATGGTGGTTTGAAAGAAAATGGCCCCCAAAGGGAGTGGCACTATTAGCATGTGTGACCTTGTTGGTGTAGGTGTACTCTTATCGGAGGAAGTATGTCACTGTGAAGGCTGGCTTTGAGATCTCATATATGCTCAAGCCGTGCCCAGTGAGACTGATCATTTTCTGTTGTCTGAAGCATGTAGAATCCTGAGCTACCTCTTTAGCACTGTATCTGCCTGGATGCTTCCATGTCCCACCATGGTGATAATGGACTGAACTTCTGAAACTGTAAGCCAACACCTCAATTAAATGTTTTTGCTGTAGTTATGGTGTCTTTGCAGTAATGGAAACCCTAAGACAACATGAGAACTATTTTTAGTACAGATTCTTCAAAACTGGGCCACTTTACAGGAAATTCAGATAAAAACCTGGGATGCAATGTTAGTATGACATTCTGCAGTTGACTCATGGTTTTAGGCCCCCATGATCCCGCTTTTATAAGAAGGGACAGCCAATATGCAACTGTAGGTGTCAAATGCCATTCAGCAATGGGAAACATCTTACTATTTATAGTATATGCTTGTTTTCTGACATTTTACTAGATTTTGATTAGTCTGTAAACCTTAGGCTGTTTCCTTTGATGTAGCCTATGTATCCATGGCAGAGATACTAAACAGAAACAAAAGACCCCCAAATATTTACTACTACTTTTCATGTAGATTTAACATTGACAACAAGCTTGATAGGTTGACCTACCCATACTGCCTTCTACTAAACAGGTCTGGGAAGAGTCCTATCCAAAATGGTCATGAACTTCCATTTGAATTGATTATCTTGAGGACCTGTTAATAGTGGCACATCTTCCTTGGGATATTCTTCTGACTCACATGCTACTTGTTTTCAATCATTCAGTTTTCCGAGCTGAACGGAGTCTCTGCCCTCTTACAAAGCTAGCTGGAAAGGATGCTGCCTCTGTTGAAGAAATATTCATCTAGTGTTTCCAAAAATGAGATCGCTCTGCATGTCTGGCAGGAAAATCTAAATCTGGAAAGAACAGCATGAAAGGCGGCAATGATGGGTGGAGGCGGAATGCCATGTGGGGGCAGGGGATTGAGGAAGGTGATGAAGGACTGAGAGAGAAGAATGTGGACAAGATGCTGACAACATTAAAATGCAAGAGCAAGGCTGTGTCTTTAAGTCGAGAGGACGAGACAGAAGGAAAGAATGGACACATGTCTTTGCACAATCTCTTTATCCGCTCCTGTCTTGTGAGGACAGAATATAGTCAGCTTGTATTGCTAGATCTCAATAGAAGAAAAAACTCCTACTTGTTGGAAACAACATGGCATAATTTACAACTCACTGCAAGGCATCCACCAGAACTCTGAAATAGCTTCTCATTATTATACTTAAGCACATTTACAAATCAACTCTGAAATCTAACAGCCTTAAATGTCTCCTCTCATCTTTGTCTACTGGTCGGTAACCTCTAAGGCACTTTTCAGGCTATTTGTGAATACTCTTCACTGCTGGCAGCAGCAATGAGGGGAATCACACTCTATAGCCCTCCAAATAGTGGAGTTTCACACTGGATCATATCCTTGGCATCCCCAGGAGCAATGGCTTCTACCTTCACACCATTTAAGTAGGCCATCATTTTAACACTGGACTCAGTCAGCCTCTAGCTTTTTCATCCTGGTGGCCTTTCCTCTTAGTTGATGAATTATCCCTTCTTTACTAACTTGCATATTCACATCTCATGAAGCTTTTTTTTTTTTTTCTTAATGAGTTGCCACATCCACTACCTATGTGGCTTTGAGAAAAATGTATAACCTCTCTTTCCCTTGTATTCATCCCTGAAGGGAAGAATGTCATAGGGCATGTCACATAGAGTTCTAAGGGCTAAGCAGGTTGTGTAGGTAAATAAATAGTGTGTCTATGTCACATCATTGCTAGTACCTTACCCGCCCTGAGTCACATCTGGATCCCAACCTGTATAAAAATAACCAGGGGAAGAACATGGAGCAGGTACTCAGGAAACAGTGTCTCTGTCATGACCTACACCTGGGAAGGGAGAATTCAGAACAGACATATGAAGAAACAAAAAGCGGACTGTCTGATAGAGAATAATTAGTAAGGACCCTTGTTTTTACTATGTGAATCCTTAGATGACATCTATATTGGTTGACAGAATATTTCACTATTTTAAGAAAGTCTATGGTACACTAAACAGTAAAAACTGATTTAGCAAAACCTTCTAGATGGTTCTCATTGGGAACAAACAGCTCAACAAAGCCAAGCCATCACTCCTTCACATCTCTATGCCCCACAGTATCTCTATGCCCCTCTATGCCCCTAATAAACATAAGACTTAGGCCTGGTCTTTGTTTCAGGAAGAGAGAAATATCTTATCAGGAACAAAATTTTCACAAAGAAAACAACAGAGAGTATTTGTAGCTAAAGAATTAGGACATCAGGCAGAAGAAGTACAGAACTAGCTAGCTTTGGAAACTATACATGACTATTGAAGACTCAGCACCTAGAGCAGAGAAGTAGATGTCAAAAGAAGTGTGGAAACAGTAGAACAGGAAGAGAGAGAACACTCACAAGGCCACAATGGTGACTTAGAGTCAGTTCAACTTATAAATCCTCCCGCATCAAAGGGCCCAAAGTCTGTGACTGATAGAGAAGTTCCTCATCCTTTACACAGAGGCCCTTTCTAGTCTCTTATCTGAGAAAATGTGAACACTGTTCTCAGAGAGATGGATATCAAGGGAAACATGTGTGTGCCTGATCGCTCTATACTTGTCACACCATCACCATAATTCTATCCAAAGGGTTCTACTGGCAGCCTCTTAACGGTCTTCTGATACACCACCTTCCAGGTCATTATGTATAAAGTGAGTCACTGCCAGAGAAGATGAGAAACAGAAAGGCAAAAGATGAGGTCACATTGCTCAGTGTGGAAACCAAGTGTCATTTCTCTATGGAAGACTGACATTTTATTATTCTCTTTGTATCCTACAAACTATTTCTTCAATCGCTTTCTTATTATGAATCTCAGAGCCACAGAATTGGTTTGGTTTAAACACAGTCTTTGGATCTTAAAATCATTGGTTCATGCAAAACTAACCCTGATGCATTTACTGAATAACTGGCACACTTATGCTTTATTTCTTTATGCTTAACATTTTAGCAAGTGAAGAAACCATCATCACCACTAGCCACAGAAACTTGGTGGCAAATACTGGACTTCCAATCTTACCCCTGCTCAGCTTCCATTTGTTTTTATTTTTATGATTAATGAGCAGATTATCATCAGATGTATAATCTTTGGAGACATTATTCAAAATTCTCCAAATAATTATACTAAATTTATTTTATTCCTACTTAATATTTTATTATACAATCTATATGAAACTTTATTACATCATTCTCCTGTTGGTGAGAAAATGGAATGAATTTATTAGATATTTTTATTGTTTTGTTTTATGTAGCTTAAGCTAATTTCAAACTCAATATGTAGCTGAGGATGACCTTGTATGTATAAACCTTCTTCTACCTTCTAACTGCCAGGATTACAGGGGTTCCCTGAGATGGCCTGCCTTAAGTGATGCTGGGGATGAAACCTGGTGCTTTGTTCATGCCAAATAATCACTCCACTAACTAAGATACACACCAGCCCCTAGAATTTTCAATCTGCTATTTATTTGCATGTACAAAAATACAACTCTTCTCCACACAAGTCTAGAACAAATCCATATGCATTATAGATCCAAATGCAAAAAGAATTGATCTATAGAGCACCTATCCTTAAACCCAATTTCAAGAGTTCAAAAACCAAAAACAAAACAAGAAAACAAAATCTAGAAGCTCTACTGTATTCCATCTCAACATCTGGGTAAAACATGGCTATGGTCACACTGCCTTCCTCCTCTGCTTGGTCCTCACACATCAGCAAGTTCCTCATGCCCTGATGGCTGCCTCTGTGTTCCCATGACTCTGTCCCTTGGGCTGACAAGAAGACAAGTCAATGGATGTGAGAAGTAACTAAGCTCTAGATTCTGTACACAATCTCCCTGCAGGAGACAGCTCTTGTTCTAGAGAGGTGAAGAGGAGAAACGACTGTGTGCTTTTGACCACAGTGAGCTCAGAACTTGATCCCCTTTTAAGGCTAAGCACAGGGTCTGAGGGAAAGTGAGGGAGAAATGTCTGAGTTTTAAATGAAGGCCTCATTTCTTTGGCTTTTATTATTTGAGAGGAGAAAGCTACCCATAGACAAATCTCTATTAGAAAACACCTGACCTGCTTTACAGCCATTAAAGCCAAAGTAAAATTGCCGTTTGGTTGCCGTGTAAGCATTCATGTGCTCAAGCTGATGCTGTGCCAACATGCCCTTGTGAAGTTAAATAACAACTTGCAGAGCAGGTCAGGCAATGATGGGGTCATTTTTAGACCAGCCTCTGTTCTAAAAGTCACTGGTGATCATCCTTCTAATTATAGTGTGATTCTTGGAGGATGTATTGGCATCACCTGGAAACGTGTTTCAGACTCACCAACGATGGTCTTTGTGATGGTTAGTAACTTTAAGATGAGACTGGGCTGAGGGCTAATGAGCCCTCTGGGTCCAGAAACTGCAGAACCACAGCTGCTCTAAGTATCCCTGTGCCTGAGATGACTCACAAGGCAGTTTTCTCAGAGACTGCCTCTGATAGAATGGGACAGAAGGGCTGACTGTTATTTTAAATATAGCTATTCACTATAGTATATATTTTGGGAATTCTTTTTACACATTTTACATCCAAAACTGTGAGATTTTAATTAATTTTACTTGGCAGAGTACTGACTCATACTGGCTATGCTTAATGCAACTGTCAACAACATGTACAGTACTATTCTTGAGTGGGTTCTAGCCGGCAGGTTCAGGGGTCACTTTCCTGTTCCCTCACTTAATAACAGTGTGAGCTCAGGCAATAGCTAACCTTGCTGCCTCAGTTTCCTCATGTCAAGGAAGGAACAAAAGAATTCATTCTACTTGGGATTACTGCCTGGATTAATTGTCCTGATGTTTTCCTGACTGCACAGTAAGGATTCTTCAACATTATTAGGTTGTGGATCCATGTGGCTCTACAATTCATATGTCTGTTGCTATAAAGCTTCTTCAGGAATTCTTGCATAACAGGACTGAGCTTGCATTCTCAGACAAGATAATGTATTATAAATATATTTTTAAAAAGAATTGTCAGTATTCAGAGCACCAATTAGATTGTTTTGAATAGTATGATGAGAGGTGCAGGTGATGCCCTCATCTGTCTGATCTGTTCGTGGAAATTTCCTTATAAAAATATCATGCCATAATTGACCTTTGCTCCTTTGCAAGTGGCCTAGGAGACCATTTATGGTGAGCTGTTACAATAACAGGGTCTTGATTTCAGCATGCCACTGTAGGCTGTATTCAGCTGCTCAGCCCTGGATGTTGTTGAGTCTTCCCATCCTATGTGCTCTACCTGAAACTACCAGGGTTTTTTCTTTTCCTTTCTTTTCTTTTGTTTTTTACTTGCAATTTCCAGACTATGTCCAGCTACTGGATGTGGCTCCAGAAACTTTGTCTTCCACAATGCTCCAGTGCATGAATTTTGTTACATAATTCTCTCCTTAATGTCTTCCATGTCACCTGTGTCGAGACAGAGTTCACTGTCCTTAACATAATCTATGCTGCCAAGTTTTTATACATGCTGTTCCTTCTGCCAGAATTATTTCTTTTCCCTCCAGGTTTTTCCAGCCAGTACCTGTTCTTCAGTTCAGTTTACCTTTGACTTTTACCTCCTTCAAGAAGCGAGTGGCTGCCCTTCCTTTATGATTTTACCTCATGAGCGCTCATCCTATTACACAGTAATTGTGGGTTCGATAAGACATCTGTCCCTGAGCTTACTCATCATCACATCCTAGAAACCAATGCTGTACTTTGCCTCGAGGAAGCACAGTTATCCAGGATATTTTCACAGCATTAAAATTCTCCCATTGTTGGAATTCAGTGGCATCTCCTGGAAGGGATCATGATCAAGTTAAACTTTTTTCCCTATGTCCCCTCCAAGCAGAGTTAATAAAGTGATGTTATTTATAACAAATCAATATTCCCTTCAGCTTTACCTCCACCAGCATTGACCAGTTCTCTTAAAACTCAGGTTTTCAGCTGAGGGTACTAGTCTATGACTAGAAAAGCCTCTGTCTTGTTCATCATTGCATACCCCGAGGCAAGCATGGTGCCTGGAATGTGGAAGACTGAATGCAGGTTTCATTGAGTGCTGGAGAAGAGGCACTTGGTACTAGGTCAGCTTTCAGCAATTCTACCAGTTCTTGTGAAAATATAGAGTGGTGGAGAGTTGGAAATGGGGGAAGTAAGCAGGTTGCAGAGGAAGAGACGAATTGTGAAAAAAAATCACATTCTATTGACATTGATGGGCACTATAAATTATAGAAAAAGTTCCACATGAACACAGGAAAAGAACCAGCAATAGTTCCCAGAGGGCCACATAGAAAACACCCCTTGTTTCTGACAGGGTTATGAATGTCATATAAAGCACCTGCCTGGAATTCAGCGGACATTTGATACAAACATTTAAGATACTCTGACAAACAAAGCTGCAGTGCAGTGGGTGATAGCCTGCTTCAGTTCGACAGGGGCCTGACTAGTAGATTGCCCATCAACCTCCAGGGAAATCTCTAGCAGTATGTCACCCTGCTCTATGCTTTTCCTTATCCCATTTAATGTGTTTAATTGATGACAGGAACAGAAATGTGGAAGGCAAAGTACTGACAGCAGACTACAGATTAGACAAGCCTTGAAGGGAGGGATAACAGGCAATAAAGGATGGTGCTAGATAACAATGCCATTGTAAGCTCTGTGTCCTCAGAGTCTTCCTGCTCAAGAACCCGGCCTCTGCTGTTTCCATCCTGTGAATCCCAGAGAGGGAAATGAGGAGGGAACTGGAGTTCTAAGGGGTCGCCATGAATCTTCCCAAGTCACAGAGCCAATTGACTTGTCTGATTCTGAGCCTGCATCCTCCCAGTTGGGACCTGATCATCACAATTCACAAGGATCTAACAGCTGGATTCGGGATGATGACATTTAACTCAGCTTATTTCAAGTATGAGCTGAGCCTAGTACATGCCAAGGTTCTATCTGGGCAGCAACATAGGGAACACACTTCCAGGCCTCAGTACTTTAGGGATGAGGCAGAGCTCACATTCTAGCAGCTAGGCTACATGATGGGTACAGCACACATACACACAGAGGGCACAGTGCACACAGCAGAGGAAGAAACAGTGGGAATGAGGGCAAGAGGGCAAAAGGTTCTGCCATACGGACTGATGCTACTTGAGATGTCCTGTAGCAGGAAGCAGAGTGCAAAAAGCGGAGCTGAGTTCATGTAATAGAAACAGTGCAAACTGAATGTTGGAAGAAGGGACGCAGAGCAGGTGTGCAGGCCATTCGGGTCCTTGTTTGAACGGCATACAGTAATCAGATGAATAAAACCAGCAAAATGAGGGCATTGTAGCAAGGCATGAAAACTGAGATAGCTGTGCTCTAGAGAGAGGGACACAGGCCATACCAAAGGCAATCTGTGAATGGAGTGCTAATAAGAGTGACACCTTATGCACACATGCTCTGGAGAGGAGGCTGGGGGCTGGAGAGAAATCAGGGCAACTGTTACAGTTAGAAGACAGAGAGCCTGTGAAAGGGGAAGAAGATGACTGTCAGGCCCCTTCATACATAGTTTATAAATTCAGAAAATTAACTTCTTACTGAAAAAAGTCATGCAAAATTTCAGGTGAACAAAAGGATTTAACAGGAGAAGTTAAATGTTAAAAATACCTTTGTATTTTTGGCTGCAGTGAAGCCTACATATAACAAAACAAAATGAACAAACAAACAAACAAAAACAGCCAAAAGATATATAAACCTACTCAATCAAAGGGTGGAAAACCCAACAAAATGGAAATTATTTTAGTCAGTAAGTGGAAAACTATCTGGCATTCAGCCTGAGGGGCTGCTTTCAAAACTGAATGATCCAATGCACATGCTTTGAGATGTCTCAGGAGTAATGCTGGATTTACCCCTGTTAAAATCTTCATTGAAAGCATACTCCAATATGAATAAAAGAAGAGGGGGAAATGCTGACATTTGTACAGAGTGTAGAAACAAACACAGTTGGAGAAATGCAAGTTCTCAGGGCGGCTGCTTTAATTATGACATCAGTTTAAGGAACTTACGGTAAGGTGAGGAGAGGTGGGAGTCACATAGGAAAATTTCCAGGAGAGGGCTTGGCCACCATCGAGTGGTGGCTTGCAAACCTTGCGTATCAGATATTTACCTTATAATTAACAACAGAGATTATAATTATAAATTAAGAACAAAAATAATCTTATGGCTGGGGTCACCACAATATGAGGAACTATATTAAAGGGTCACAGCATTAGGAAGGTTGAGAACCAGTGGTCTAGATCATGGAAAGAACTCAAAGCAAAGTTGGTACAAGGCAGGAGTGGCTCCTCTTTCCCACACTATGATGCCTGTTCAAGATATGATATTGTCATCATGCTAAAGATTACACTGTCTTTGGGTTGGGGTGGAGAATGCCAGTACAATGAATAATGGAAAATAATATTGCTAGCCATGGGCGCTCACAGCCTACTTGGGCAACAATTCTACATGAGGTGTTTACTTTCCACTTTCCTCCTCTCAGGAACAAAGAGGAATTAGGTCTAAGGGGACAAGTACCCAGGATGCTGTACTGCAATTCTACTTTCCTTGTAGAACCATCCTGCAGGCAAAGAAAGGGAGAACCCCCATCTCCAGCAACGGCCCCACTGTCTATCAACTAAAAACCAGTCCTACTCTCAAGCTGCTAAGAGTCTCAAGCTTCTGGGCACTCCCCTTTACCTCTTCCTTCCCTCTGAAAGGGATTTCTGTTTATTACAATGGGGTTGATAGCCTTTGAAGAGAATGAAGCATGCTCATGATTAGATGATGCTCTCTCTGCCTTATGACTAGCTCTGTATGTCTATGGACTACTTTAATGGACCTGTTCCTAGGATCTCACTCTCAGTGACAGCTGGCACAGAGAACATGTTCTCAAGGCAAGCCATTGTCCATCTAGCTACTCTTCCCCAACTGCTGTACAGGTTAATTTCTAAAATCAAATATACTCAATGTTCTCTGCTCTTTCTACTCTTCCCTGCCCCACCCCTTAAAGTTTTATGAAAAATTAAAAGGAAACAAAAAATAAAGCAGAGCCTTAAAAACATATTAAGGCTGCTGGAGAATGTTGGCATGGCAACAAAAAGGAAGTAAGTAGACTCTGGATATACTAATATGAAAATGCCCACAAGCAATCAGATTTGATATTTGTGTGTGTGATACATTTATAAGCACCTCAATAAGATAAAACAAAGATCCAAAGGACCACACACCATAGAGTCAGTTAATATTGCCTTGCAATCTAAAAGCACAAAAATACCTTCTTGTCTCCATGATGTTTACTCAAAAGCATCCCTTGAAGACCTACAAAGTATAAGGTACTACTGTGCAATGAGAGAGAATACAAAGGTAAAGAGAAAATGGCTCCAACGTTTTAAAAATGTGCCTCTGAGTTCCATAATATGTTCAAGGGCATGTGTCTAAGGTGGTAAAATTATCTTTATATGTAAGGAAAGCTGGGGAAAAAAATCACACCTTGTGGTCACGTCTGCTGTGAGGCAGAGAATAGAAACCTGGAAGAACAGGCAAGCTTTCATGGTGATAGTTCTTCAGATGGAATCAGGTCATTGTCATCCTGCTGCATAGTGACACACATGCTCTGAATGCTCTTTTCTACGCACACATCATGTGCAATGCTGAAGAAGGTAAGAATGACAGCGGCAAAATCTAACATAAAACAAAGTATGATGAAGTGATTAAGCGAAAGAACAAAATACACTGATCTGATTGACAGAGGATGAGACAGAGAAAGAAGATGGATGGGCAAAGGGCGAAATAAGAAAGAAAAGGAAGAAATGGCTCTTGTTCTTGAGACATTCTCATCATAATAAAGAACAGTTAAAAAATACCATAGCGACCATAATAACAGCACAATATTTGAGTGGGCAGGACTAGTGTGTGAATGGAGCTGGGTTCAGATCTGTTGAATGATGACTGAGACTGATGGTGGAAATGATAACCTGCAGAACCCTGGCCAAACCTTTACAGTTTGCTGCTTTGAGCTTGGCAGCATGAAGACAGCTATCAGCAGATCACAAACCATCTTAATCTATGAACTCACTTCTAAGCCTATGGTTGGGATTTCTCATTTCTACTACTACCCTGTGTGGAAAGCATTGGGTGTCATGCTGTAACTCAGTATCAAGTTAAAGCATAGCCTCCATCACTCAAGAACAGTCAGGCCTGCTCCTAGTCTTGAGTGGAAATCAGATCTTTCTGGAAGAGACCTGTGGAGATGCTTATCTTAGTAGCTAAGGTGAGCACAAAAACCAGACTCAGGAATATCCAGTTTCTATGAACAATGTCGCCACTGCATCAGCCAAGGGAAACAACACTCTACTACCTGAATGGCCACAAGCTCCCACTGTTGCAAAAAGACTCAGCATGCAGAACTGTTAACCAAGAGTGCTTAATGCTCCTAGGGGTCAACTAATGATATGACATCAGCCCAAAGGCCTAACACACAAACTGTGACAACATCCTAACAGCATGAGCATTCATGACTAGCATTCATGCATAGAAACAATGAAAAAGACGAGGGCATTTTTTCGTTTACTGATCAGTAGAGTAAAACTGAAAGTTGCCTTGTTTGTAGAGATGATGTTAAGAGATTTATTTATTTTCTTGGAACATTAGAAACGAGGTTTATTCTTACTAGATCATCTGAGTGATGTGCATGTAAAATTAATTACATTCAGCAAGATGTAGGTAGAGTGTATGGATCTTCTATATTACTCCCAAGTTCCTAACCTCTAGTGCTCCCACCCCACTCCATTTTCTATTCAAGTGAGATGGTGGTATCCTCCTTTTTACACATGCTACATTCTTTCCAGGGCAAACAGATGGAAGGAAGAGAATATGCCAGAAAGAAAAGTAGAAATGAAAATGACATTAAAATAAAAATAAAGTTGCAAAGTATAATTTAGGTCAACTCTTCATGTGTTTAAAAATAAGCACCAGCAGGCTCTGTGCATATGGTACCAATTTCTCTTTTTCTCTTGGTTTATTTATTTATTTTTGCTTGAATGTCACAGGATTAGTACAAAAGGAAGTCTCATATTGGGACCTATTTTTATACAGATCAATCATTTCGAATCTCTTTCTCTCTTGTCATTCCCTGATCTTTCTACTTAATGCACTTATTCTTTCTTCAAAATATTTTATTCACTAAATCCAGAACAGAAATCTTTTCAGAAAGTGAGATTAAAAACCTTAAGCCTAGATTTTAATTGTCACATTTTCAATTCATGTCATAAATACTGACTGCAATTGTGTTATGGCCAAGCTTCATTCACCATGCCTATACACTATAATATCCTAAATAGTTACTGTTAGTAGCAAAAAAATTTATTGGAAAGCATTCAGCTGTGCATGTGTAACTATTTAACAAAACAGAAAGCAACATATTTGGAGTGAACAAAAAAGTCTAAATATTTCACTCTGGGATAATTACATCAAAACTCACAACTACCTTTAAAATTCCAAGTGTATGTAACTTTTTACTTAAAATACAATTTAATGAGCTGAAAAAAAAATCAAAGAATGTTCATACTGTCATCTGAAACCTCCCTTGACTTCTGTATGGTGTCACAATGATGATAACTATACCAACAGTAGTTGTACTATAATACCATCTAATATTTATTTTATGCCATGTGTCTTCAGTTATTTTTTTTTTAAAACCCTTAGATGATTGGGACTATTTTCCTCTGCACATTTTAGGTAAAGTACATAGACATTTTTAAGTAAAATTTAACACAACACAACAAACACACACACACAGCCACACACACCCCTCATTTCAAAGATAAGCATGAAGCAGAATTTGTTAGATAAAGTGAAAATGAAATGTGGTGGATTCTCACTCTACTCTAGTGAAAACTTTGGGGACACTATCATAGGCAGAGCTTGCAGGTTACCAAGATCATGCTTTCTGCAAAACTTATCATAAAAAGACTTTCTTATTGCTTTCTCACTGATGAAAACTGTTTGTATAAAAAAATTACATTGATGACCTAAAGCTTGACCTATGTGACAAGTTGGGAACATAATAGGCATCAGTTCATTTATGTTAGAGGGTGGGACCTTCTGCCATTTGGAGAAACCACCACTTCATGACTTACTGTTGAAAAAGATACCAGTTTGTCTTTTGCTTGAATAGCCATAAATTATGAAAAACAAAAGAACTTTACAATCTAGCCAAATACTCTGTGCTCATTTTTTTTTTATTTTTATTATTTTGACTAAATACAAGCAACTTACACTTCATGGCCCATTTTTGTTTTTCATTTTGGGTCATTAGATGCTGCATGCCTATTGAAAACATTCTAAAAATCTTAATTTTACAGTTTTAGGACTATTTAGCCAGAGTCATAGTAACCATATATATGTACAGCCATCCTTATGTTTCCACTAATTACTTTTAATGCCACAGACATTTATCATTTGCCCAGCAGATGAAATGCATTTTAAGATGACTCACATGTTTTACAACAGCAGGAACACAACCATAAGTTCCTGGAATGTTCAGTATAGCAGAAGTGTGCCATCAACTCAGAACACACAAATAAAACAACTTCCACACCCCAACCCATGAATATGAAGAGTTTCAGAATTTCTACTGGATGCTATAAAAGAAAGTAAATTAAAATAGGTCAGACAGACGTGCCCTGAATATTGCCCACAGTTACACAGCAGACATGGGCATCTGTTTTACTAATCACAGAAGCAGGCTCTCTCTTGACAATAAATGCATTGCATCTAGGCCTACACAGGAACCCACTGCAAACCCTCTGAGGTGCCAATTAGCATTAATTGTGGCCATGCTTGCCTATTCCCCTAGCTCAGACACTGGTTATGCCACACTCACTATTTATAAATGTGCATGCAATGCTCAGAGTGAGAAAAACATGTCAAAATATAACCATGCAGAGCAATTTTAAACTTATTTTTTGCTTTTTGTTCACATACACAGAGCTGTAAAAGACCGAGGTATTTGAAACAACATACATAGACATTAAAGAAAAAAAAACTTTAGTTATTGATCCTGCATTCAGAATATTTAAATGGCCTAAATAACAGAGTTAATATTTGTTTTTACTATATGTTTTTACCCTATTACAACTAGCTTCACACACACACACACACACACACACACATACACACACACACACTCACACAGCATATAACTGTGATCCAATACAATATTCATTTACTTACTGTGCTAACCCTACTTACTAAGAAAGTAAGCTCCATAGACTTTCATGGCAAACACTGCAAACAGCCTCCCACCACAGGCTGGAATATGTCTTTTGCAGAAATACAGTGTATGCAGCTCATCTCTCAGTAGAGTACAGTCTCAGAGTCGGGTATCCATGGAGATGGAACCTCCTACATGTGTAGGGCAAGGAAGTTACTCTGCTGGGCACCATAGCAACAGGAGGCAGAGGGAGAGCTGGCCTATCAGAGAAGAGCATTGGGCCTTTTCCCTGGTGACTGCAGCATTTCAAATGAAAGCATCGCCCTCGTGAATGGACACAAAGCATTTGCAGAAATACCAAATTGTCAAATGGAAGCAAATGCATGCACTACAGTCATAGGTAATCCTTTGGCAAAACTGGAACAAAGCACATAGCCATTTCACACATTTGGATTATAATGCCCCAATGAGTAAGCAAGAAATGACACTAAGCATCCACTCAGCTCTAAATTCAATGGCAAGCATGTGACATTTTGAGGGAAAAGCTTGGGCACTTCATGAATTAGAGCTGTTTAAGTATGCAGGTCACTTCACCATGCTGCCAGGCGAGAAAAGCTGGGGAGTTCTGTTGTACTGAGGAAAAAAAAATGGGAATCCAGGGCTCTCTGAGACAACAGTAGGAACAGTTTTTCTAAACAAGAGCTTTCTTGAAGTAGAAACTCCCATCAAAGTGCCCCATCAAATCGGGATGATTTGTACCAACCAGACAATCTAGACAACAGAGGCCCAAGAAGAGGGGGTGGTATTCAAATGCCTGAGAGTTGTGTCATTTGTAAACTTCTAACATTTTGGGATTACAATTTAACTGATCATCCACTGAGCAAATACTGTTTGTCAGGCAAAGGCTTTCTGTTCTAACAGCATCCTGTCTCCTGCTGGCAGAGACGACTGTACACATTGAGGCTGTGCATGTTTTCTTTCTAGAGCCACATGGGGCTCAGGCACTGTGCATGTTCTGCTATATGCCTCACATCATTTATGACCCCCGTAGCTCTGAGAAAAAGCTAAGTATTAATTATCTCTCCCATACAACTGAAAAGAAAATAGAAAGCATTTTTTGACATTATATTCTCTCTTCTGCTAACCCTCCCCCACCTGCTCAAGGGTGACCTAGTTCACCTTCCTTCAATGTCTAAATACAAGTTGAGTACCTCCTCCCACAATTACCTCTCACAGAAGAAGGAATCTCTTTTTACTGAGCCTTTCCCAAGCCTCTTATTGTAGGGTTCTCATAATTACCTTCTTTGAACAGAAAGTGCCATTTGAAAACCACATGTCAGTCTGAAATGGCCCAAGTCTATCCTGACTCTGGCTGCTTCCAGAGATCATCTGATGGGATTTCTTCAAATTAGAAGCTTAGATATTAAATATTGAAACCTCCTCTTTTTTTAATTATTGAGGTTAGAATACAATCACATTTCTTTTTTGTATTTCCTTTTACAAACCCTTCCATATACCCTTCTTTGCCTTTTCAAATTCATGGCCTCTTTTTTTTCATTAATTGTTGTTGTATGTGTGTGTTCTTAAATGTAACCTGCTTGGTTTGTATAATGTTACTTGTATGTATGTATGTTCTTGGAGATAAGCATTTAGTTTGGATAACCAGTGTGTGTGCTCTTCCCTGGGGATGACTGTCTCTCCCACTTTTCCCAGTGTTCCTTACTTGTCTGCAATTCTTTGTGCAGGGTCCAGGCCTTGAGGGGTCCCCTCACAGGCCTGCTTTTGTTGTCCTTGTTCAGCTCATGCTTAGGCAAAAACGTGCAAACAAACAAATAACAACAAAAACCCAACAACAACTCATTTTCTAATTTTTCCTAAGGAACGATACCCTCCACATTTTAAGGATCACTTAGCAATAAAGTCAGTGATTGGTTGTTGAGGTCATGTAACCCTACACCTCTTGCTATGTGATCTAAGGCACTGGATAGCTCTTGGTAATGAAAAGCGCTCAGACATCTACAGGATAACAGAAAAGCCAGCTGTTCCTTCTGCTATGCAGGGACCACTGTGACAGCTTGTTGGTCATTTATAATGTCCATGTCCATCTCTTTGGTCCCTTCTGCTATGATAACAGGTGCCCATATGACTAAGTCGTCCTGGGATATAATTAGAAATGACATATGCCACTTCTTTATTCTGACCTTAAGATGACCAGGTGCCTTCAAGCTCCATTTACCCCTTCCTTCTGCCTGGACCATAAGCAATATGGCCACTCATGGAGAAGGTAATTGTTATAGCAGCCTAAGTGCCTATTAGCCTGGATCATACAAATATCTGCATGCTATTTTGTAGAAGACAAAAAAAATACCAGTTTGTTTAATTAGTATATTTGGGGTTAATGAAAATCTAAATCAATGATAAAAGAACAACCAATAAGAGTGCAAGGTATGGATTCAACTGCTTTAACTTAACTTTAGCTTAAATTAAGTTAAAGTAAAGACGATTTGATCTGAAAACCTTTGATGAATTTAAAAGTGGCTCAAGAAATGAGAGAAACTAAATAAAGCTTTTAAATAAAATGCAAATAATTGTGGATGATGGGACACACATTTAATCCTAGTACGTGTGAGGCAGAAGCAGGCATATCTCTGTGAGATCAAGAATAGCTAGTCTACAAAGTAAGACCCTGATTTAAAAATTATATATTTATATATAGTATGTTATACATAAAGCCTTATGTGTAAATCACTAAGACATCATTAATACTTTTAATTAAAACAATAAATTTAAATGTACTTGTCATTTATGACTTTATACATCTGAAACTCACTGGAGTTGGCAAATAAAATAATACTATTAAGAAAATAGAAGCCTCATGCTATGTTATATGAGCTACACTTTTCTGTTTGCTCTATTCAAGTCCTAGGCTAAGCCATCTAAATTTTATATCCTATTCAATTTACCCCTGGACAATTGAGGCTCCGCAAGCTACATTAGGGGTCTCAAACATATAAATCAAGTCACATCTCCGCTCTTGAAGCTCTGAAATAGTGTCCCATTACTCTGACAATGTAGATCTCATTTGCTACACTCTTCCTCCTCTGACTCACCACCCTGTCAACTCCCTGTACAAATCCTAAACTGGAAAGAACAGGCTAAGTTCTTTATCAAAAGACATCTCCCTGCCTTTCCTGGTGATCACCACTGCCTTGCTTTATTCTCACTCCTAAAACTTATCTCATATGTGCTTATGTATCAGTCCCATCCCCACATTTAAAGTGGCTGACATTAGAACAGCTACTATACTTATTTTTTTCTGTCTTTACTCACAATTGAGAATCCATTTAGTATATTGAAAATATTTCATATATATGTAGTGGATTAATAAATAAGCTAATGAATGTAGAGCCAGAAAGCAATCTTAGGTTTAGCAGGAACCTTGTTTCTTTTTATCATTTTTTAAATTCTTTTTATGTATCAACCACAGATCCCCCCTCATTTCTCCTCCTGCTCCCCGCATCCAACCTGCTCTCCAACCCCTCCTTCAAAAGGGTAAGGCTTCTCATGAAGAGACAGCGAAGTCTGGTGCATTCAGTTGAGGTAGGACCAAGGCCCTCCCCATGCATCAATTCTGAGCATAGTGTCCCACAATAGGTAATGGTCTTTAAAAAGCCAGCTCATGCACCAGGGATAAATCATGATCCTACTGCCAGGGGCCCCTTAAACAGATCAAGCTACACAACTGTCTCCCTTATGCAGAGGGCCTAGTCTGGTCCCATGCAGGCTCCACAGCTGTTGGTCTAATGTTTATGAGTTCCTATGAGCTTGGTGCAGTTGTCTCTGTAGATTTCCCCATCATGATCTTGACTCCCCCTTGCTCATATAATCCCCCCCTTAATTTCTTTGCCTGGACTCCTGGGGCTCAGCCTGGTGCTTGGCTGTGGATTTCTGCATCTAGCAGAAACCTCTTAGTTACATGGTGAACTGAGGGGTCCCCTCCTATTAAACTTTGATGTAGGGCAATCACCTTTATGCAATGCTACAAATATTTTGTCAAGTGCATTGTGGCCATGTTTTAGATGCTACCCCCTGGTTGGGACCATGTAATTTATATACTGATGATGCCCTTTACTAGCTCTACCAGGTCAAATGGTAGAAAATTTTACTACTGAAATGATTCACGGAAACAGACTATGTTGTTGAAGATACACATTTTTGTAAACACCTGTATAAGCACAACCAAATGCTATATTACAAATGCACTTTTGAAGAAAACAATGAACTTGTGTCATTGGTACCCAAGTCCACAGTTCTTTCACATGGAGCCTCCAAATTACTCCTCTTTGGATTTTAAGGTAATGTGACTGTGGTAGCTAGTCTTGGTTGTCAACTTAATTATATTTATAATGAACTAAATTGCAAGTAGCTGGACATACCTGTGAGAAATTTTTCTTGGTTGGGTTATTTGAGGTGGCACACTTATCTTACAAGTTGATAAAAGCTTTGATAAGATCCATCCTAAATATGGGCCACCTATAGGCCACATTAGGTACAGAAAGAAGGAAGCCTTTGCTTCTTGCCGGCTGGACTCCACTCTCACTGGCAAGTTCATCACTGTGTTAGAAGCTACTTCTTCAGGATCTGAACATAGATGAAAGACTGGCAGCGTTCTAGGACTTTCCTGGGACTCCAGAACTAAACTGGGACTCTTAAGACATCCAGTCTGTGGACCAAATGACTATTGGATCTTTGGCCTGTCTGGAGATAGCCAGTGCTAGATTACTCAGATCACAGTCTGTCAGCCACTGAAATATATCCCCTCTTAACATATATCTGTATATATAGTTTCATTCTATCAGGGCATTCCTTTGGAGAACCCTAACTAATACACGACTCTTCTCTCTTGTTCCCTCAGGATGTGGGACTGGCTCTGATCAATTATGAAATTTTGCCAAGCAGGTAGGTACAGTATCTCCTCAAGTATGCCCGGTCCTTTGCAGACAGTTTTCAGTAAGTGTTTCTCCTGCATGGAGGAAATACAAAGCCCAACCTCAAGCATACTTCTGCATGATTTATAGCTCTTGGTTTGTAACTTTGCATATGAAAGACCTTTCTGGGTTTATGTCTGTCATGCTGAGGACCAATGAGTGTGCTCAGTGGTGGGTGTAGTCTTCCACTGAGTATGAGAGACCTGTGAGGCTTCTTCAACACATTAGAGTAACTAGTGAGCATCTGGCAGACCCCCAACTCAGTGGCTAAGAACACCAGCCATGCAATAAATCCTAGGAGACTGGGATTTGGACAGAAGTTGCCTTTGAGAAGAGGATTATGATTTACTAATTCTTAGGGGAAGCCCATTAAGGTCCATTTGGCACCATTATTTTGATTGAGTACGTCATCAAAGGCACAGATGGGAGAAAGACATGAGAGTAAATATGTAAACCAGTCATAGAGATAAACATTTAAATATGCTCATTAAGTTCATGCTTGATGCTGCTGTTTTGGTCCTGCTGGGATAGTCTATGAAATCGTCCATCATAAAGCATTATTTGCTGTATTCTGTATACATTTTCTCTCAGCATGAGAACTTCAGAGTCCAATTTTACAATAACATCAAATGCCCTCTTGGACAAAATAATGATCTTCATTCAAGAATCTAAGAAATTAAGTTGTTATGCTGTGATAAAACACTTGACCAAAAGCAGCTTAGTGGGAGGAAAGATTTGCTGAGCTTATAATTGGAGGTGGCAGTCTATTACCCAGGGAGGTCAGAGCAGGGACCTGGAGCAGAAGCCATGGAGGAGAGTTGCTTACTGGCTTGTTCTTTGGCTCATGCTGAACTAACTTTCTTCTCTATCCCAGGTCTACCTGCCTATGAATGGTATTGCCCACAGTGGGCTCTGTCCTCCCTCCCATACCATTCATAAATCAAGACAACCTTTCACATTGTCATAGGGCAGTCTAATTCAGGTAATCCTTTAATTGAGGTTCCCTCTTCCAAGATGACATTAGGTCATGTTAAATTGATGGTATAAACTAACCAGGACATCTAGCAAATAGAAGACTATAAATTCCATTACCAACTATTCTCAAACTCAATTCATATTCTCTGTATATATATTAGATATAGATATATAATCTCCATTTTTCTCTGTGTATCTCTCTCTGTGTGTGTATGTGTGTATGTCCATTTATGGCAAAAAATTTTGCAAAGGATGACCCTTATTCATGACTTAGTGAAAATAACTTAGTACCTTAACATCTCTTTGATGTTTACACCCTGTGTATATGATTCATTTTACTGATCTGTCTCAAAAAGAGCTTATGTTCAACCTTAGCAATGTAACTGATGCTATGCTATTATGAGCCATAGTCAGCAACATCTACCCATGATTATCTCAGGTAATGTAAAATAATAAAAAAATTAAGGATTTAAGAATAGTAAAAAAAATTGTATCTTATACTAGTACATTTTTCTGAATTGTCACACTGCTCTGCTTTATTTAAAATTACATTTTTGAAGTCAGACTTTAGAACCTCTGTAATGGTTGAAAGTAAGGAGCAGAGGTGCCCACCTAAAACCTATGGGATGAGTTACAAAATATGTTAGTATTTTAGTATCCCTAATTGCAAAATGTAGGATAATGACATCTGTTTTGAGGGTTTCTTTGGGGGAGAGAGATTGTTAATTATGTTTTGGTTTTGTACTGATGTTAGAATTGAATGAGTTACTAGCTTGAAATTTTGCCAAGGACAGAGAGTATTAAATAAAAATATCAGCTTTTCTTACTGTTGGCTTTCTTGATAATCAGCCTTATTTCAGAACACTATCCAAGCCCCAAAGTAAATCTAGTATATCCTTTTAAATACTCCTGTCTATCTATTTCCATGTCAGAGACACAGACTGCAGTCTATACTTGAAGCTACACTTTGCTGCTGGAGTCTTTTGCTTATGGCAGACAAGATGTAAGAAAATTAACTGCACATCAAAGAACCCAAGAAGTCAAGCTGGCGCCCACCTAGAGCCTTCACCCATACTGACTAGTGTTCATAGTACTAGAAGGTAGTCTGCACACTACCAAAGGAGGAAGGTAGCAACCTAGCTGTAAACCTTTGAATATGTAATGGTGACGTGCCTGCAAGATATGCTGGTACAATAGTGGCCCAGTGCTAATATGAGTAACCAACCAACATTTCATTGAATATGAGGCCCACTCCATGAGAAGGAACCCATCCCTGACACTGCTTTGGTTGCCAAGACACTGAGACTACATAGGCCAAGAACCCAGGGGAAAACCAAATCCAACTACTCTGCTAAAGGAACATAGTAATCAAATGATTTCTAACAACATTCTGCTATACTGATAGATCATTTTCTTGTTCCACTATCATCAGAAAAGCTCCTGCCTGCAGGAGATGGGAACAAATACAGAGACCTTCAAGAGAGAAATGTGGAGATAATGGGAGGGAGACCTTGTAATACTCAGTCCTAAGTGGGATGTATTCATCATATCCCTCCCCTCAAAGCAAGAAGGGATGGAAGACTCCTGGGAAAAAAACATTTCTAAACACAACAGGACCAAAGCACTGAGAAACTATGGCAGCATGCATAAGGCCTACACAGGTCTAAATCAGATGAGATCCCAGCACTGCGGGGGAACGAGATACATACTCCCATCCTTCACCCAGAAGCTATCTCCATTTGATAATGTCTCACAAAGGAAAAATAGTTTTCTACAACACAGCCTCACGGGGTATACAAACTACTCTTAAGGGCAGGATCCCAGGTTCAGTAGTAGATGGCCAGTGTAAAATAAACTCAGAGGCATTTTGGAAGGTTCTTTGTCTCCTATGCTTTGTCAGGAGAGTTTATTGTATGTTTTTGGTTTTGTTTTGTTTTTGTCTTACAGGTCTTTTGTATATATATTTTGATTTTCAGTTTGTTTTGTGTTTTTATGGGATTTCTGTGGGTGCAAATGTGTGTGTCTCTGCATATATATCTGTTTATTGTGCAGATTATTTAGCTGTTTTTCTTGTTCACTTTGTCATATTCTAGTTTGTTTTTACTTTATTGTACTTTATAGATGCTTGTTTGTTTTCTAATACAAGGGAGAAAGAAAGGGTGTAGATTTGGATATAAGGGGAGGTGGCAAGAATCTGGAAAGAGTTGGGGAGGTAAGTTATAATCATATCCTGTATGGAACAATAGACTCATATTAAAAAGAAAGATGGTAGTTATAAACCACACATGATGCCCAGTGCTTAGAATGTCAGCACTTGTAGGCTAAACCAGAAAGATTGTTGTCAGTTCAAGGCCTACCTGGGCTACATAGTGAAAAGGATTCTAATTCAACAGTGGCCACAGGAAAATCTGCACCCACCGTGCTGACTCCTGGGCCTGAAGCTGGTGTTCTGGCAGCTGAGGTTTACAAGAGTGGATTTAGGTAAGGGTCTAAGCTCTTATTTCAGTTCATAGAACCCTGAAGTAGAAACAAGGAACACGTCTGGGCTGCAACTGTGCCAAGTGCTCTATTAAGGGTACCAGGCCTCACAAATCACTAACCTGGCTTCTACCTTCTGGGTTTTCTAGCAAATGCTTCTTGGATGCAGATTTTTTTTTTTTCCTTTCTAGAAGTAACCAATCCCAGGCCATTGTTTGGAGGTTATTATAGTTCAGCCAGCCAGATCTCTAATTTCAGTAGCTGGTGATATCTGATGACAAGCTAAGGAGATACAGTGGCATCTTTCAAATGCAGATTTCAACATTTCAGCTCCTAGGGAGATTTCTTTCCCATTAATATGTCCCTAACCACTCACTCTTTATTTATCCCTTCAGCTGCCTTTAGTGGTTTTTCCTCTAACGATTCCAATTTGTATAAGTTGTGTAATTGTGCCCCCACACCTTTCTAGACAATCTGTGGACAAAGGATTCAGTACCTCAATTTGTAAAATAATGACAGTTTTCTGGGGTTAAGATATTTGCCAAGTAATGAACCAGCAACTACAAGCAGCTCTGGAATATTTAAATAGACTTGCAGCAAATCAGTTGGGCTTTTACTTCTGGGTAAAGCAGTTTTAAATTCTTACAGCACACACTGCATACAGGCAATAGTGCACGCATGGTGCATGTGTGAGTGTGTGTGTGTGTGTGTGTGTGTGTGTGTGTGTGTGTGAAGGGTTGTAACCAAATCACCCAGTTCCTCAGAAAGCCACAAGGGAAGAAGACTTACATTCCTTTCCTTTTGATCTGTGTTATCACCTAAATTTATCATGCTGTGCCCTGCCTTGAATTACAAAATCCTTCAAAATGGGGTCACACTTTCTCATCACCTTCATGCTACCTCACACTGAACTCATTGTATGAAGAAGAGAGTCCATTTCCCATTGAAGTAGCCACTGGATACTTAGCTTGTGACACACACAGATGCATCCTCTAATGTTTTGTCAAAATGGGAATGAAAGAAAAACTGGAAAGCAGCGTCATCATCCAACAGCGCTATAGGAATGCTTTGCTTTCACTCTTGGATACAACTTTTAATTAAATCTGCATAGTTAGTAAGCAACAAAAGCCAAGATGACAGATGGCCTCCCAGAAGTTTCCAGTAGGATCTTCTGCTTGGCAGGAAGTATTTTCCTGCTGAGGGTACCTCAGGACTGTTGGCAAGAGGCAGGCTTGCCTGCTTCCTATTAGCCTTTCCAAGCCCTTACTGCCTCCCCTAGCATGTTCCTCTGCTGGGTCTATATTACAAGGCCCAGGAGGCATTATGCGTTCTTTATGTCACTGACATTTCAGTGGCTGCTTTCTGATGTCGGGATAGCAGTCTTCCCAAATCTAGAGCAATGGACCTAAAATTAGATGGATGTTGGTTACTTCATCTTAAGGAGTCCCCGAGCCCCCAAGTGACAGCCACTAATTGCTTTCTATTTTAATAATCTGGTATTGGCTTTAATAAATTGCCTTTTTAAAAAGTAGAGCATACATCTAGGGCTGGATACCAGCTTTGGTGAAGGGTCCTGTAGGGGCTACAGAGAAGCAGATGGTTTTAACTTGGGAGCAGGACCTTGTAGTGCCTTAACCAACTGTTTCTGCATTTTACAGATTCTAAGACTCATCCAAGGGCCTTGTTTCCTGCATTACCTCTCTTTATATTCATGAGATGGGCAGAGTTATTCAGCCAAAAGTTCAGAGACTCTATTGGCAACACTGCAGATTTTTCTCAGAAGGAATTTACTGCACAGAATTGGATTCCATTCAAAAGCAGCTGTGACCTTTTCAATGACAACATTTGACATTCTTATCAACTCAGAAAAGTTAAAGATATCTTTAACACAAGTACAAAGATCAGAAAAAGCCTGCTTTGGTGGTTATTATGCCTATGAACAATGAAATCAAAAGAAATATACTAAATTTTTGTCTTCAGAGTCACCTTTGAGCAAGGGTCTTTAAATCGAATTCAACCATCTTAATAAACCAGATCCATGAAGATGCTTAAACAGTACTTCATGTACCTGATCAGTTTTTATGGACTGTGGGTACATAAACAATCCTATGCTGGGCTATAAGAAAGAAGTGTGTGTGTGTGTGTGTGTGTGTGTGTGTGTGTGTGTGTGTGAGAGAGAGAGAGAGAGAGAGAGAGAGAGAGAGAGAGAGAGAGAGAGAAAGAGAGAGAGATCTAGCATAATATACTACCCAGCTTCTCTATGTGCTACCCTCCACCATAATATAATCTAGCCAGAAAGCCCAAGCAAGATGAAGTCTCTCCACTTTGATCCATCTCAGATATCTGTTGTAATGACACATGATAGACTAAGACTAAAATGTAACAAAAAAAGACTATTGTTTTTATAAACAGATAATCTACAACCAAAGTTGCTAGAACCCTCACACATTGCTGGCAAGAATGTCAAATAGTTGAGCCATGTTGGAAACAAATCTGGTATTTCATTCAAATGTTAGCATAGAGTTACCATATGATTTAGCATTCTTTTTCTTTTCTTTTTAAAAAAATTTATTTATTATGTAAACAGTATACAGAAGAGGGCACCAGATGTCATCATAGATGGTTATGAGCCACCATGTTGTTGCTGGGAATTAAACTCAGGACTTCTGGAAGAACAGTCAGTGTCCTTAACCTCTGAGCCATCTCTCTAGCCCATCTTATTCTTAACTATATATCTGAAAGAACTGAAAACGTGTTCACATAGAAACATGAATGCAGAACTTCATGGCACCATTACTCACAACATTTAAAATATAGACACAGGCCAAATAAATGCCCATCAACTTATGAAAGGACAATCCCACTACTGGGCATAAACCTGAGGGATGTATATTCTTACCATAAGGGTATTAGCTCAACGATGTTCATAGCAGCATTATTCATAACAGCTAGTACTTGGAAACAACCTAGATGTCCTTCACCATAAGAATGGATTATTGTGGTGCATTTATACAATGGAGTACTACTCAGAAAAAAAAAAAAAAAAGACATCATGAAATTTGCAGTGTCATCCTGAGCGAGGTAACACAGACCCAGAAAGACAGACATGGTATATCCTCACTCATGAGTGGATTTTAGATGCATCGCAAAGGATAACTAGACTACAATTCACATCCTTCCCAGCAGCTAGGTAACAGGAGAAAGTTAAGGGAGACACTCATAGATCTCCCTGGGACAGGGAAATAGAGAAGATCTCCTGAGAAAATTTCAATCGTGTTGGGGGAGGGATAAGAAGAGAACATGAGAGAATGGGAAGGTAGAGCCGGGAGGGGGAGTCAGCAACAGAGAGGGAGAGCAAAGAAGTAGATATGCTGATCAAGGGATCCACTGTGGGATTAGAGAGAAACCTGATACTAGGGAACATCCAAGAACCCACAGATGAGCCCAGTTAGGACTCCAAGCAATAGTGGAGAAGGTGCCTAAACTGGCCTTTCCTATTGTCATATGAAGGACCACCCTAATTGTCATAATAGAACTCTCAGCCAGCAGCTGATGGAGGCAGATGCAGAGATCCATAACTAAACACCCGAGCTGGGCTACTGGTCCAGCTGAAGAGAGGAAGGAGAAATTATATGAGCAAATGGATCAGGATCATGATGGGGAGATCCATGGAGTTAGGAGCTCACAGATTCTGAAATAATAGCTGAGAAATCTTCACGTAATTGATCTGGACCCTTTGAATGCAAATAACAGTGGAAAGGCATGGGCAGTTTCTGGAGACTCTTGCAATTGGATCAGAGTCTATCTGAAGCCTATACCTAGTGCAAAAAAAAAAAAAAAAAAAAAAAAACCCAACCAACCAACCAAACAAAAAACCACCTTTCTCAGCTTTGATACTTGGGGGAAGTACTTGGTCCTACCTCAACTGGATATGCCAGACCTAACTGGCTCACCTTGGGATTCATTGCCTTCTCTGGGAAGTGAAAAGGGGGGGGGGCAAAATACTTTTGAAATAATTAAAAAAAAAAAAAGAAGCTAAAACCATGCTAGGACTAACCTCAAGGATCTAAATTTTATCAAGAATTCATTATAACAAATTGATGAATTATATAATTGTTATTTTAATAGTTTATGGACAATTAACACGGGTGTATAATACAAAGAACTAAATAGAGAAAAATGCAAGAAGTGCCAGATTCCTTGGGCCTGGAGTAACAAACTGTTGTGAGGAAAACGAGTTGGGTGCAGGGAACTGATCCTAGGTCCTCTGGAAGTGATTTTAACTGCTAATAAATCACCTTAACTCTCACCTGTTTTTTGGTGAATTTTATATTAGATAGCCACACTACTGTGGGCAAAAAAATAGTCAGAAGTCAAAGCAAACTCAGAGTTGGAGACCTATCAGGAAATGAAATCTTTTTAGTAAAATATTACAAAATTTCAGTCCAACGGAAACGTAAGCTCAAGAGACCTAGTGCATAGCAAGCTTACTATAGTAAGAACTAGTGTACTCTGTCTACATTTGAAAAAAACTAAGAGAGTAGATCTTAAATGTTCTCACTGCAATATTTTAAGTGTGATAACAAATAGAATTTCTGTGTGAAATAAATGATTTTATTGCACACACACATGTAAATATAGTCCTCTGAAATTCATATAATTGTGTAGACTATATTTTACCATATAGTGTAGAAAAATTTAAATGTGAAGGGATAGTGCTGTATTACATATCTCAAATCATAAGGCTTCTATAGTACATGATTGTTCAAGGATATTGCTAAAATGGTTTTAAATTTTATATTTTTACTCTCTTTAGCATTAAATACTGATAATGGAACTATAATAACAAAAGCTGTTCTGGAACCTACTGTATAATGTGGATCAAGCTCTACAAAGAGCCAGCTACAGGACAAGGTGGTTGCACAGAGCATTTTAGTGTAAATGGTATAAATGGAGCAAATTAATCAACAAAGTATTTTTTTTGCAATCATTAAAAGGAGATTGAAAGTGCATTTTCTAGCTTCTAGGTCATTTCCATTCTATGATTGACAGGGGGAGTTAGGCTGGGAGACAGTATAGAGTGATTGGTAAGAGATGTAACTGTTTTATGAGAAATATAAACTCAGATGTATGCGAGCATTCCAAATGAGACATACATATCTAAAGGTTCAATTTTAACAACTATAAGTAAAAAAAAATGTGTCACTTGTGAAAAAGAAAGGAAAAGAAAAGAATTTAAGGTTTTTGTTTTCGCTAATAAAACCTTTTTAGATAAAGATAGTGGCGATATTTGCATAGCAGTTAAGCAGAGTAAAAGCAATTAAATTATATAAATTAAATAGATGAACTTAAGATATTTGAGCCTTGTCTCTATAATGGTGAGTCTCATTTCTTAACTTGATGAGATCTGGAATTACTTGAGATGCTAGCTACGCCTGTGAGTGATTATGTGTGTGTGTGTAACATAACCATAGCTGTTAATACTATATTTGCTTATTTTCTAAGATAAAAAATGTTTATCTATATATTGTAAGTTCTGAGAATTTACCTTTTCTTTTAAGTACATGGCTTCTCCAACTTTGTAATAACTATCTGCATGTCATCTTACAGCATCTATCATTTTGTAATTATTGAAGAGACAGATGCATCTACAGGTAAACATGTTAAACTGTAAATATCTGAATAACATACTAGCTAATTTAGTAATTATGCCTAGATATAGAGATTGGCATCAAGATAAATGTTTCTCTTCATTTGTATTGTCACTTTTTAGTTTATAATTTCTTCATATTTCATGTTAGAATTGATAACAGAGCTTAACTGTCTGTTAAACTATCCAGCTTATACATTTCCAACTTTTCCCCTCCTCCTCCTCCTCCTCCTCCTCCTCCTCCTCCTCCTCCTTCTCTTTTTTTCTTCTCCTTTTGTGGGGGAGGGGGGTCTCAATACAGGGTTTCTCTGTATGCCCTAGCTGTTGGAACTCATTTTGTAGACTAGACTGGCTTTGAACTTACAGAGATCCACCTGTTTCTACTTCCTCCGTGCTAGGAATCAAGGCCTGCAGCCCCATCGCCCAGCTCAACTTGTTTTCTTAACAAACAAGCAGAAAACCTGTCCATAATGAACTATACTTAATTAGTAGCACTATTTCATTAAATATTCTACATGCTATGTCCTTTAAAATACAAACTCTGGATCCTGGGTACCTGAGGGTCGTTTCTGACTTGATAGGCAGGTTTCTAGTGGAAATCTCTTACTGCACTATATCTGCCTTAAGGAAGAGCACACCAGTTTGTTATCCAATACAAAACACTCATCCCTGTAAACATACATACAAATAATATTATACAGACTGAGCCGATTGTATTTATATATTTAGAAATATATATGTATATGGATACATATATGTATGTAATGACAATTGAAAAAAAAGAGGCCATGAATTTGAAAAAGAGCAGAGAGAGTTTGGGTATGCAAAGAACAAAGGAGAGTTATGTAATTATGACATAATATCAAAAAATAAAAGAAATATTTTTTAAAACTATGAATAGTAAGAGCACTTGCCTGGTTTTATGACACCTCCCTTTGATTCCTTCTTATAGCGCACTGGCTGGACACTTCCCTCACCAGCTGTTCCAATCCGGTATTTCTTCCTGGTAAAGTCTTCATCACTTCCAGGGCAGAAGCCAATGGGACTGTGCCCTGTGTCTGAGGGAGTCTTCACAGGGGACACCGACTGGCTGCTGGGACAACCTGTGTCATCTATGAGACAGAAATCATTGAGTGTTGAGTCACAACATAGAGAAGCCCACCATGCATTTGCTCACAAATTAATTGTTCATAAACTGGGCATGATTCTCCTATTAGGATCATTTTTTTTCCATATTTTGGCTACTCACACTGGCAAAGAAAATGCGATATTAAGGAAACACTGTAAATATACACCTCAAGCCTTTTCATCATAAAGACTTCTGTAACATGCATTTTAAAAAAATCAAAGCATATGTCTATTTAAATATTTTCTATGTTATAATTTGCATTCTTATCTTTTCACAGATTTTAGTTTTGTGTTTTGTTTCTTTTTGTTTCGTTGTACAGACAGGGTCTCGCTATGTGGTTCTGGCTGGCTTGGATCACAGAAATCCATCTCCCTCTGCCTCACAAACACTGGGACTACAAGTGTATACTCATCATGCTTTGCTGTCCACAGGTGTTTGGATGGGGTGAGTAATATAAGATTTACAAGAAAGACTCAAGATAATTAGCATGTGCTTTTCGGAGCTGTTAAGAAAATAAAATTATTTGAATATTACTGACATTACCTAACTTTTTGAACACATGGCCTATCATCTTGTTAATAGAATTCTTAGGGAGTCTTTGACTTTAGAAGTTCAAAGAAACAGAAAGAAAGAAGTGATCATATTTTAAACACATATATCTAACCAAACATTGGCCAATCAGATCTATTCCTACCTGCAGTAAACTGGAAAAATAAATACTAAATTTCAATTACAGCTAAACATAATCAGAGTCACTATTTTAAGCTAATGTGTATAGTGTGAAGTTATCAGTGCAGATGCCTATTAAACAAACAGAAAACTCACATTGTTGGTTCTTATATATGCTTTTTGTATTTATTATTTAGGATGGCTGGTTCGTGCATTTAAACTATGAGAATTGCATAAAATTAAGAACAAAATTAATGTTACTTAAAAGTATGTATACTCAGCAAAATAGTAAATTTTCATCACCCAGCATTTGTTTCTAAGTGAAATTATTTTGATAACAGAATTTTTACTAATTAAACAAAAGATTATAAAAAAAGACACATGCTACTAACAATCTTAGAATTACTGATTTTTATAAATATTTGAGTAGTTAGAGTTATTTTCCATCTACCAAAGGCTACCTTGGGACTCAACACCTGGAATAATGACAGCTTAGAACTAGGGCTCAATAGGGTACATGGACTGCATAAACTAAGTCCAGGCTTTGTCCAAGAAGGAACTGTCATTGCTTCATTTCTGGCTTCTCCTTCAGTTTTTATTAAGAAATTTTCCAGTTGTTTGAACAAAATACACTTGGAACTTCAAGACAATGCATTTTTAAAGCTTTTGGACAAGCTACTGCTTTTGGACCTCCAAAATCTGTTTCTAGAAGTGAATGGTTGTGAGTACACTGTGTCCACAGACCTGCTATATCCTTCTTGACTTGCCAGGGGTCTTAGGTCCTGTGTTCCAAAGATGAAGCCCTCTCTGGGTTGCCACTGTTCAGCTATCTCACCACATGCTATCCACCCCCTCCCTGCCCCCTGCATTTACATGCCCTTGTTTCAGTGCAAAAAATAAAATAAAATCAGAGCTACGGGGAGCAAATTTGTTTACTGGGCCAAATTCCAGCAATTATTACATATCCACCTTACCCAAGAGAAATTTTTCCTTCATTCTTATTTCAAAGCAGATAAACTCAAAAACAAATGTTATTATAACAATCAAAATTATCTACTGCCTTTACAATGATTTTCTTGTGAATCAGATCCATCAATTATTTCTTTTGAAAGATAGTGGGTCCAAATAAATAAAAATTTATGCTTTAGAATGTCCTTTTTTTCCTTGAAAGTGTCCAAAATCAAATGGATAAAACTGATTGATTTCTAGTGGAAAAAACAGTGTTGAGAAAAGGTTTTGAAATTATGTTTTAAATAATAGGTTTCAAACGTGTTTTGATTGGTTCTATTACATCATTATGGAGTTAAAAAAAATAAAGTACATACAAAGCATCTTTTTCAGTGATGTAACTTCATAGGTAACTTGAATTGAGTGCTATCGTCTAGATGAAATTTAGGAAGTGGAACCTGGTGGCATTGTGGGAGAGGCAGTAGCAATTTTTCAGCTGGAGTCCATGGTCCACCTGTCATTATTATTTATAGTCTGTATCTCCAGGAGATGGGAATGAGAAGATGAATATGTAAATCATTCTTGAACTTTGGGTACCTTTTAAAGCATTTTAATCTTTGTCTATCATAGTCAGGTAAACAATAGCAATAGGAGACAGGGATTTTCTTAACAAATATGTATCAAATTCTGGCACTGAAGGGACTCACAGTTAACAATTGTACCCAGTCTGCATCCTAATGTAGCTTACAAAAAAGCTGAAGGGAATTTGTGTATCACTTCATTTTGCGTATTTTGTCTCAATTGACAAATGCATAGGTAAAATAAAAATCAATAAATGCTCACAGTGGCTTGTACTATTTGCCTTATTTGTCTTGTGGAATCAACACTAATAAAAGAATGGAACTGTGAAAGAGCAGATCCATAATTTTTGCTATTGTACAAGACATGCTCTGTTATGTAAGGAAGGGCCCAGCATAGACTCAGAACTCTGTGTGCCAAAGAATCACTTGATCACCTGTAGTATCTGAGGTATTTCCTCTATGCAGTGCTGAAAAAGTAACTATCATTTAAACAAGTCCATCTGGGGCTATTTCTCTGCTCTTGCCAGTTTGGGTGAAGATAATACTCATTTTCAAATTCTGTTCAAAATATTGTCAGTTGTCATTTACAACGATATTCTAAGAATGGCAAAGCTAAACTGCTGGTCTTTGGATGTACATATTCAATCCTTTAATTGTGAACTGAAATTATGATCAAGAGCACATTATAAAGACAGTTATTTAGGGGTCTAGGGAGGTGCCTCAGTGGTTAAGAACACTTGCTACTCATACAGAGGACCAAGCACCCATATGACGGTTCACAATTATCTATACCTCCAGTTCCATGAATCTGTTCCCCCCACTTCTCCAATCTCTTTAGGTACCAGACATACATGTGCTATTTATTGTGTGTGTGTGTGTGTGTGTGTGTAGAGGCAAAACATTCATACACATAAAATAAAATAAAAATAAATCTTTTTTAAAAGAAATATAGTTATTAAAGAGAGTGAACCTTATGCTTTTCACTGCTACTGACTGCTAAACTTGCCTGTGTAATCTATAGATTGACAATCATGGTATTTAAAATTGTAAAATTTATTGGTTTTATTAATATGAAGAAATCATTAATTGCAAACACTTCTAAATAATAAAAATGAGGGAATTATTTCTGAGCAGGAAATGGAAGAAATCCTGACAGATTCTGATTGTGGGAAGAATGTTTGTGATTGGTCATGGCTTCAAGAGGAGGCTGCAGTCAATTGTTGGTCTGTGCAATAAGGAGAGATTGAAAACACACACACAGAGCTATTATGTGACTGAATGTTTACGCTTCCTTTGACTCATGGTGAGTATGCCTGTTCTAGAGTGCTTGATAAAAACCATTAGCAAAACAATTTAGGGAGGGAAGGGTTTATTTCAGCTTACAGTTCATGTCACTGGGACATTGAAAAAAGTCAGGGCAGGACCTCAATCAGAAAATATGGAAGAATATTGCTTACTGACTCACCAGCGCAGGCTCAGCTGTCTCAGGACTATCTCCTTAGGGAAGGTACAGTGGGCTGGACCCTCCTACATCAATTAGCAATCAAGAAAATGTTCCCAGTCCAGTTTGACCAGGTGATTTCTTCAGCTGGGGCTCACTCACCTCACATGACACTAGGTCATGCCAGGTTGACAAGCAAAACTCACAAGAACAGCTTCTATATCTTAAAGAACCACTTTACACAATGAGATTCACTTAAAACTATGGGATAATTTCCTTTTGGAAGAAAGGATTTGAATGTCTAACTAGATGGGTCCAGGATAGTCATTGACAGAAGTATGGAGGAAAAAAATCCTACTTAAAACTATACCTAAGTAATTGTCACTTGCAATGAAGCAGAATAAGTTAAGTTTTTGTTTACTTTATATATTAAAAAAAACTAGTCCACCAAGCTTGGTATCACATATCTAAAATCAGAGCACTTAAAAAGATGAGATAAGGGCAAGGGATGATAGTGCATTCCCTAATACCAACACTCCAGATGTAGAGGCAGGTGGGTCTCTGAGTTCAAGGCCAGCCAGGTCTACATAGTGAGTTCCATGATAGTCAGGACTATGTAGAGAGACCCTGTGTCCAAAAGCCAAGAAACAAACAAACAAAAAAGAGGCATAGGCAGGAGCATTACCAGAGCTGCTTCTGGGCTGAGAGGGGGGTGTTATCTGTGACTGTTCATTTATTTAGAATCTGTCCATATGGATGAAGAACAAGGAAAAGGATACAGAGCCCTTGGAAATTGTTGTCTTATAGAAAGCATAGTAATAAGTGTAGAAATACATCATAAAGTAGCTTCCAAACTGTTGATTTAGGAGAAAAAGATTAAGGTCTGTAAAGACAGGCAGGGGAAGTTGGCAGCTATTATAATTCTATTGCCCTGATGTTAAAAATCTTAATTGGGTAAGGGGAGCAATTTTCCTTTCTGAGAACATGCTGTATAGTTAAAGTTAAAATTGTATGATTACATACAGTTATTAAAAGCATATATCTATGCATTTTATAAAATAATTTTAATCTTTTTTAAACATGCAGTGGGAATTTATATAATTACAGGAATTAAAAAAATCATCTGTTGCTGGTAAAATTTTTAATTGCATTTTACCATTCTAGAAATAGTATTCAGTACAAATAAGTAAATAAATAGTAAAATTTTCTTGTAATTGTTATTCAGAATGAAAATAAATAATTTGGCCTATTTAATTTATTAGATTAAAAACTATGACAACAAATATTCTTTGCTTGTTCTTTATCAAATTTTTCTAATAAATATTAGTAGACAAGCTCATTACTATGCCATGGAGCACATTTACCTGGAGATTGACATAAAGAAACTATGAAATACTAACAAGACCAAAAAGGGGCTGCTTTAGCAGGGGATGGGGGTAACTTGAGCACCAAAAAGACTAATAAGTATAAATAATTGATAATTATTGTATGAAAATCTATGATTATATTTATACACACACACAACATTAAAATAAGTAGAGAAATCTCCTCTTCATTTCTTAAATTCCCAATATTCTGAAAATCATTGGAAATTGTGAGAAATTATTCACTGGGCACTGGAATGTAGCTCAACGGTTACCTAGGATACACAAAGGCCAGGATTTGATCTACAGCACTGTATCAACCAGATCTCGTGGTGATGTCTGCAGTCCTAGCACTCAGGAAACAGAGGCATGAGGATCAGACGTTTAAGGTCATACTTGTCTACATAGCAAGGTTGACCTTAGTTTATAGTATATGAGACACCAACTCAAACAAAAACTGTCCATTCAAAGAAAAGAATCATCAAATACATTGCTGGCAAAAAGCAAGCAATATAATGCTGTATTTTATTCAGTGAACCTAAAATTCCTCAGTGATCTTAACAGTTCTTTTTTCCTTTTTACAAAAGCATTTTGGCTAATGAAAGTAGGCAGAATAATAGAAAATTACTTTTATGCAACTTCTAATGAAATAACTGAATAAGGCAACAAACTCAATGGATGAAGCCATAGACAAAAAGCTAAGAACTTACAGTAAGAACAGACACTCCTCAAAAGTGTCTGCTGGAGCCATGGATAATATACTGTCAGTCATGTACCATCTGGGAGCATGTGAGATGAAGGAGACAGGGGAAGTAACTCAATGACAAAGCACTTGTCTGCCAAGTGCAGGGTCTCCACCCTACAAACAAAGCCACGGGAAAGGACTCCCTAGGAAGTATTCTTGCCATAAATTGTCTCTACATCTATCCAACACTTTAAGGCTAACATTCATCTTCCAAAATAAACAGTTAAATCAGTGCTGATGTTTGTGAAAATAAAGTGTTAACCTTGTTCTTCTACATTGTATGGGTGGCCCACCAGCAACAATGGTAGGTCTGTTACAGAGGCTGCCTGTCCAGCAAAGTTGAAAATATTCACTAATCGGCTTTTTACAAAATGTGATACCACGAAGAAGTAGACAGACACTTTTGAAACAATTGGGGACACTTTAGTGCCTGTATCATTATGTTAATTCTGTTAGTGATTTAAATAATTCTGTAATTATATCACAAAATGCTTGAATGCTTTTTATAAATGGTGTGAAGGCATGTAAAGAGACATACAGTGGCAAGAGCCTAGATACTTGCTTTAAAACGTGCAACAGGGGTAGATGCAACAAATTAGAAACCACCACAGTTTAATCTGAAAAAAATTGTCAACAAGCATAAAATACTGTACTAGTCTGATTTTAAGTATGTTCAAAAATTTTGAAATATTTAAATTCTTGTTTATTTTTATTTTGGGGGAGACCAGTTCTCACTATTTAGTCTTGGCTGGCCAGAAACTCTTAATGTAGACCAGTCTACTCTTGAACTTCCAGAGCTCATCTCTGCCTCCTTAGTGCTGGGATTAAAGACATGAACCACTATGCCTAACTATTTAATAACTGTTATTTTAAATCAGAGTGTATTCAAAATGAATAAATATGTGAAATTTTAAAGATCATTTCTATTTTATAGGGTACTTTAAGCTCTCATTTTTCTCATTATTGTTAAAATTACTTTTATATTACTTGTTAAAATTGACTAAAATATATATCCATATTTTAGTCAAATCTTTTGAGCATATAGAATTATATGCCTGATAGAATTACCATTTCCATGAACTTTGAGATAACTTATATTTCTCTAGTTAGTATCTCACTTAATTCTTGAGAAAAATATTTTCTGGCATATAATTTCTCAAGTTAAAAATTACACATGATTCTTTGATGTCATAATTTGCATGTCTTTGTTAGTAAAGTTTCATGTCTTTCATACATTTGTTTGTTATCCTTCTTTCTGTATCCTATGACTTGTTCATATCTTTTTTATTTGAATATTTGGGCTTTTTTAAAGTTTACTTATGTCATATATACATGGCATTAATGTACTATTTTAACTTTTTACCTTTATAGTGTTTTGAATATTCAATCATTTCCTATTTTGCCAAGTCTTTACATATGTTCATTTATGTTTTCTTTCAATAACTTTATACATGCTTAGAATATCTTTTTATACTTAAAGATCAACCAGATAAGGAGCCATACTATAGTCTAGATATTTATAATTTCATTTTTACTAAATCATTACAAAGTTCAGTGTCAATGTTAGATAGTAACTATCATTTTATTATATGGTTTCAGAAAATCGGTCCATTTAATATGTTTCCAATGCTTTTACATAGAAATGTAAAATAAATAAATCTTTTGGGAAGTAAATTACAAATTTTAAATGTTAATATTACCAAAATGTTTGCATGTGTGTATGGGTTTGTATTATAAAATTTCCTGATATTTAACAAGTATACTAATAACCAGTATCACCAAACACATTTGGTAGCAACTATGATGGCCAAGTCCTACTTCAATGCCTTTGTATCAATTACATAGAATTGGTAGAATTTTACAACACTTTAACAGCAGGTTTCAGACATGGATGTGGTAGCACAGCCTTTAATTCCAGCAATCAAGAGGCAAAGGCAGGTGGATCTCTAAGTTTGAAAAAGTAAGCCTGGTCTACAGCAAGTTGCAGGATAACCAAAGCTATACCAGGAAACTTTGTCTGGAGAAACCAAAGCAAATCAAATAAAACCACAAACTCTCAAAGATTAGAAATAAAACACTCTGCCAAAGTTTAAAGGTATCTCTTTAAACATGCTGGTCCTTGCTTGAAATAGAAGATCTCAGAGCTCATTTGCTTTCCAAATTATTGATCTAAATAATTGCAGGAGACACATTTAAATTTAATATCAGTCAGAAGAAAATTCTGCTTTTGTACCCTACTGTTCTAAGCCATGAAGTTCCACTTGGCTGTTCAGTTATGTTAGTTTGAGGGAGGGGGTCACTGCCATTGTACGAGATCATTACTTTGAATAATATGGAAGTCTGCTTCATTTGCACAAAGAATTATTGCTATACATTTATTCAACAAATGGTTATGAGTATCTATTATGTGCCAGATGATGCTAATACAATTGCTCCAAATGCTGTATTTTTGAAGACAGTTTGATGAATATATATTATATATAAAATATCAAAGCTTAAACTCATGGTTAATATGTACCATGTCAAATTCTAGCACTCACCACACACTCAAGGAATATAGGGGAGGCAAGAAAGTATCACACTCATGTCTATCCTGTAACTATAATAATGTCTTAGAGATGAAAGACTCAGGGCTCTGAGAAGAGAAGAATTTTCTTACAGAGTCTAAACAGTTGACTCAGAATTATATGAAAAACTTTAAAAATCACCATATACTTTTTTCTTTTCATTTTTTTTACTTGAGCTTGTTCTAAGAGAAAACATCAGCAGTTCTCAGAATGCTCAAATTAAAAACAGACAAAGCAATCTGTCAGAAAGCAGTCATCCCATAATAAGTAGACCACAAATGTTTGAGGCAAGAAATGTTTCCATACTTTTGGGAAGGCAGTATTTTCTGCCTCTACACATGGAGCCTTTGTACAGAAAGCATTTAGTATTTTAGTAGAAAACATTGATCTTTTATTTATTCACTCAACAGTAGTATCTTTTCATAGTAAGAACTCACAAGTGTATAAGATGCTACATCATTTTTGCTTCAAATTATACAAAGTATAATTATTATCTTGTGTTCAGTGTTAAGATATAGCTCATCAGTACATCTTCTCTAGTAACAATTACTGATTTTCTAATGGGTGCCAGGTATTCTACATAGATGCCATGATGACCATCATTCAGAGCTTTTTCCTAGAGATTTATCATTGTAGTAGTGAAGACAGCAGATTAGCAAGTAGAAAAATATGTAAGGAGGGCACTTAGGAGTGTAATGTACTATTAATGAAGCACACTGGATGGCACTATATAGTCTAAACAGTAGGAGGGCCTTATTAGATAGCTTGTCATAAAAAGCTCCTAAAGAGATAGATAATTTGAGTTGAGATGAGAGAGAAGGGTAGGGATATATATATATATATATATATATATATATATATATATATTTGTATATGTGTGTGTGTGTGTGTGTGTGTGTGTATAAGGGGGAGAATGAGAATATAGATAGGAAAATCAATTCCAGGCAAAGGAAAACCTTTGAGATAATAAAGTATATTACACCTTAAGGAAAGTGATAGGTGGTTGATGGGGAACAATGTGGGAGGCTGAAGCCCAAGCATGTGTAAGGCTGTCTCAAGTATCTCAGCACATTAAGCATGAAATGACAGAAATCTGGTTTGTGTTGATGGAGAGTGGGTTCAGTTAGTGAGAATACATGTAGATGTTTAGGACTAGGTACTGTTTTGAGCACTTAATACAGATTTTTACCAGCTTACTCCAAAGTTCCCCTCAAATAGTCACTATAGTTAGCATGACTTCCTGGGCACATACAAGTCTGGCATCTTCCCAAGCTTGTAATTAATGAGTGGGTAAAGTCATGGACTGAATCCAGATAGGCAAAGGCCCAGTCTCCTTCAACATTATCCTTTGTGCCTGCTTTAGGAACAAAAGGTCAGAGGAAAATAAACTCACCTAATGTCCACTTACTACAGTACCAATGAGAAGCAACAGTGGCCTGATTGGGATGGTGATAGTACAAATTGAGAAATGGAGATGAATGTAAGCTATATCTGGGAAAATAATGGAAAAACACACATTACGACAATGACCGATGGGGAAAAAACAAGTTTAGACTTCTACACTTTTTTTTCCTTGAGGTAGCAATATGGGGACTCATTCCTGGATGAAAAATAAATGAGCTTTAAGAAGTATGTCAATGATGAAACAAAACATTCTCACTTTTCTGTGGTAAGATTGGGGGACAGATTAAACACAGCATTGAGATGTGGAAAGACACTTTGGTGTTTGAGACTGAAGCTCAGGGGTGGGCTGGGCATCATCATGCAGGAGAGGAACACAAAGACACAGATTAGATAGAACCCTTGGGGCAAGTCAGGAAGAGAGAATGACCTGACAGGCAGAGGTCCATGAGAGGGAGGAGGATCACTGTGTGCAGCATCACTGAGAGGCCAAGGTGGCAGACAAGAAAATGTAAGGCTTGCAGCATTGGCCACTGACATGCTAGCTGAGGGCAAATGGTTGAGAAGCGTTCTAGTGACATGCTGCTGTGAGGAAGAACAGGAGAATAGGGTGGTAGCTGAAGAGAGGAGAGACTGAGGGAGAGGCTTTGTTTTCTCTTCCTTTATTATTTATTTTTTATTTAAATTTTTCCCATACCCACTACTACTTCTTCTCCCTCTCCTCCTCCTAGCCTTCCCCCTCCCCCCACCTCATTCCTCATGCTGTGAAACTGTGGGTGCTGATGGGCATGACTTGTCCAAGTAACTTAGATGAGCACCTGACCCTCAGCCTTGTAACCTATGGTTTCTAGAACAAGGGGACATTGGGGTGATTATTTAGTGGACACTTCCCTTGTTTCTTGGAGACAAAAATAATCAACTCACATGTGAACATTCCCAGGATTTCTGAGCTAGTTTGGAGCCCTGAGTTCTCCCTTAAAAGTCCCTCGGTGAAGCACTGGGCAGGACAGGGGACTATTGAGAGAAGTCTGTTTATTTTCTCAGATGGAGAACCGGGGGCAATGTAGAAAATAGGGTCTGTGACTTGGTTTCCTCCCAAGACTCGGGTTGCTTACTGTGTTTCTGAAAAAGTAATCTTACTAGATTAAAGGAAAATATCACTTAATACAGTATGAGGAACACATTTACCTAGATGTTCTGGGGGAGAAGGGAAGCTGGAGAGGTAGGTGAGCTTGGAAGGGGAATGCTGAATCCAGCAGTCATGAAAAGCTTTAGGCCAATGGCTCTCTACTTTCTTGATGCTGTGACCCTTTAATACAGTTCCTCATGTTGTGGTGACCCCCGACCATAAGAGTATTACTGTTGCTATTTCATAACTGTAATTTTGCTACTATTATGAATTGTAATGTAAATATCTGTGTTTTCCAATGTTCTTAGGACCCTGTGAAAGGGTTCTTTGACTCCTGAAGGGGTCATGACCCACAGGCTGAGAACTGCTTTTTCAGGCAGTCACAGATCTTTCTGAACTTCCTTTTCTTTAGGAATGTGAATTTATTTACAGTTTCTAGCTCATAACTTTTTCAAGGTTCACATTTTTTTCTTTAAAATATTTTTTTTCAAATAAAAATAGATGGGAGTGTGTAAGAAGAAGCAAAGCCAGGGGCAATGGAAGAGAAGAAATAAGAAACAGACCAGGAAGACAGTTCTCAAGTCTCCAGAACTCAATGTTAAGAAAGTTCTAGACCTTTCTGGGGCTGCTTGGATCATAGCAAACTGTAATGTAGCAATGTATCCCCCTCTTTCTTCTGGTTCTTTTCATATAAAAAGCATAAAATAGAAAAGAAAAAAAGGAAAAACTAGACTGCCCATTGTATAGGCCATCATTTGCAATGTTTGAGACTTGTTTTTGGAAATAAATTGTTTTAGGTGATAAGTTTTTGTTAAGACTTTTTAATTTTATTTGTAATTAATGTGTATATGTGTGTGCCTGTAGGTGGTATATTAATACAAGTACAAGTGTCTCCAGAGGCCAGAGGTGTAAATCCTTTGAAGCTGGAGTTATAGATAGTTATAAGCCACCTGATATGGGTGCCTAGAGTCCAACACAGGGCCTCCGCAAGAGCAGCAAGTGCTCTTAACCAATGAATTATCTTTCCAAGTCTAATATATGCTTATATTGGTGGGTGCTAGGGATGGAGGATAGAAGATGGGCCTTGCTTTGTTAAACAAATGAGCCACACAGCCAGCTTATCTTAAAAAATAAGGAGAAAGAAAAGGAAAGTGAAAGAAACATGCTCTAAAGTGGTCTAATTTCTATGAAAGTAATAAAGCAAAACTCAGAATTATGAATATTAGCTTCAGAAACCAAATGTGCATCTATGGAAGAATGGTTAAATAAAAGATGATCCTTTGTAGAGCATCTACACTGTAATGTCATCTACAGTGACATTAATGGAAAGGATTTCTGTGTGTTGACAAGCAATGGCAGGTGTGGTACTGGCCAGAATGCACCTGCCAGGGGCCCTGCTGGTATTGTCTTTGCTCTAGTTTAGCCATTAAAACAAGGCCTCTCTTATAACATGAGCTCTTTATATATTTACCCAACAAATGAGCACTGCCTGGCAAGAAGCAAATTTTAGAAATGAAACTACTAAACAATATAGAAATGAAATCTACTCTGATAGATACCCTTTCGTGCTTAATAAGGAACATTTTTGTCAGTTTTCAATTAAATTATAAAATATTTTGTCATTAAATTTAGAACATCTCCCCCCAGATAACACCAATTACATAGAGAGAAAGCTTAGGATCCACAGTGCCTCTAGAATTCCCTGAGTCGAGCTTTTGCTTTATGGGACTCTCCCCAATTCCTAGACAACCACACAGAAAACAGAAAGAAGATGAAATTAGTTTTTGAAGAGGAAGAACCAGGAGAAATCCACAGGAGCATGCTAAGGGGAAGGAGGTGGGCTCTGCTGGGAGGGGGTAAGTACAGCATGGTCTTGAGAATGAGGTCAACCATACAACTGCCAAGTGGGTAGGGTTCTGTAAAGACTAGTTAATGGCTTCCCCTAGGATCCACAACCATCACCCCACAGGGACTCCCAGGCAAGGCTGCTGATCTACTAGTGCTTGAGGACTACCTAGTCAGAGGATCTTTTCTTATGCAGCGAGGAGCAGAGTTGTACCTTCAAAGCCAGAGATAGCCCAACAGGGGAGGTTTGGGGAAGCTACTTTGCCTCCAGATCAGAAGAGTCACCATAGATAGAAAAGCACCTAGTAGTTATGTCTACTTGAGCTTCTCTGTGTCTCCAATTGGCCAGCTGGGAGGTAGAACCTGAGTGTGAAGTAGGGTGATGGCTAACATCAAGCCAGTCTGGGAAACAGAGTGCTAAACATTTGGCTTGTACTCTGAGCTGCTGGGTTTGCTCAGGGTTGTGTGACTGAGCAGGGAGGGCAGTATTTCTCACAGATCCCTTCATATACTGAGTACTTTAAAGACTTTGGACTTGTACACACATTGATTTTCCTTGCTGACATGCCACTCTCTGCTTGTCAAACTCTTACATAGTATCAAACCTTCGCATGACAAGTTTTGAGTGGGGCGTTTTTCTGAATTTCTGTCTTCAGCAAACCAGAGTACTGCTCTATGGTACTTAATTCTCTTGATGTTTGGAGACACTAGACTCCAACCCAGGAATGTGGCCTTAAATTGATAAAAGCATTGATGTGGACACTGAGTTCTACTTTGAGAATAACTAGAATGGGGTTCCCTTCTCAATAGACCTTCTTAAACTGGTGATAATTTTCCCTTGCTGTGTACTCATGAATACAAGGTTCTAGGGAGTCAAGCAATGCTACAGAAGTATAACACTGGCAAATAACCTAGGCTCTGCATTGCACACTATGACTTCCTACTTCAGTCTCAATAGATATTTTCCAAAATGCTGGGGACCAGAGCATTTTATGTTTTGAATTTTCTCTGGATGTTGAAATACATGGATAAACAATTGCCAAGTTCAGATTTTAGAGCACTTCAGATTTTTGTAAGAAGTAGCTATCTTAGCTATATACTTATATACATATCCAAATCATGATATATATAATCACTTATTTTAGTATCTCTTCCTGTGTTGTCTAAAACCTTTATCAAGTACTTGTTCCCTGATAATGATTCAATATTTATTATAGATGCTTTATTTGCTCCAATACCAGTTTAACTTTAGATGAACTGTCTGAACTGTCTCTGTTTGCCTCAGGCTCCAGCCTCCTGTGATTTGGGTTGCGTTTCCCACCAGTTTTATACAATTTTTGTCTGTGATCATTGTCATCTACTTCTGGATAAGTATTTAATGCAGCTGATATGAGATATTTTTCTGTATGCTGTGAATATCATTGGTTAATAAAGGAACTGTCTTGGCCTATGGCAGAGCATCTTAGAAGCAGGTGGGAAATTGGAACATAGATAAAGGGGAAGAAGGATGGAGTCAGGAGAGAAGAAATCCTGCTGCTGAGAGGGCAAAATGTAAAAGCACAGGTAAGCCATCATCCTCATGACAAAACAGATTAATAGAAATGGGTTAACATGCAAAAGCTAGCTAGCAATAAGCCTGAGCCATAGGCTAAGCAGCATGTAATTAATATAAGTGTCTGTGTCATTTTAGGGGGTTAAATAGCAGCAGGCAATTCTGGATCTTGGAACTAGGCAGGGCCAGAAACTCATACAACATGCAATGTCTTTCTTTTTAAGTATATGTGTATATCTTAACTTATGTACATGAGGGTGTACAAGAGGGTGTTGAGTTTCCTAGAGTTATAGTTAGAGGCAATTTTGAGCTACCTGATCTGGATTCTAGAAAGTAAACCCGGATTCTCTTCACTAGCTGTACTTGTTTTTACCAGTGAGTCATCTCTCCAGCCACAATCCACCTTTTCCTTATTGACCTGTGGCATCTGAACCTGGTGGTCCCTTTCCTTTGGAAATTCTCACTGTGGACTCAGAGACAGCATTGCTCTGGATTCTTTTCTTCTCTCTGAATGTCTAGACTTGGGGGTAGTGGTGATGACTTGGTTTCCCTTTCTACCTATTTCTCCCATGGGGTTCTATTAATAATCCTGCTCTAACCTTCTTTCCCCATACACCCACCCATAAATTTCAGCTGTTACCATCTTCAACTTGTGTTAAAGGCTTCTGCTCTTTTCTCAAATACAATAAAGTCTAAGCTAAACAGTTAACTTGACTTCTTCCTTTTTTTCTAAGCCTGCTATTCTATCTTGTTCATTTAGTAAAAGTCTAGATAAGACCTCTCCTTTCCCTTTCAAATGCAACTGGTATCCAAGCCTACTTATTGTGGTTCTAAGGTTCACACTTATTATTTGATTCATCATCGCTTGTACTGCCACAATGGCTATAAAGTCAGGCAAGCTCTTGACCATTATATCATGCTCCCTATATCCACTGTCGACCATGAAAACAAAGAAAATTTTCTAAATCAGAAAACTGGCCATAATTCCTCCCTACTAAAATCCCTTCATTGGTTTTGCAAGATATTTGAGAAGTACAAAATAGCAGCCCATGAGTCCTAGCTGGCCCACAGAGTTAATTACAAAGCTGTATTATTAAGATTCTGGATGCCCATGGAAATGACAAACATACCACCTACTTTTAAAGTCCCTCCAGTGTCTTTTATTAGTCTATGTCATTGACCTGATTTTTGCATGGACACTTAACCTCACACATGTTTTGGAATACAAGCCTTTCCCAATCTAGTCAAAGCTGCTTCCATCTCATTTCATGCTTTTGGTGAACTCTGCTGGTGTCAAAGTTTATGTTTATTCAGCACACCAAGCTAACAAATAATACTTTCTTGAGAAGTTGAGCTTAGGAAATGTGAGAGGCAAATGATGACAGTAAATGGAAGGACAGGTACAAATAACAGGGCAGGGCTGTGTATGATATAGGTACAGGGACATTAGACGGTCAACTAAAAGGAACAGTATTGGAATCACATCCAAAGATTGGTTAACCTCTTATTTAGGTATCCAAGTAAAGGCAAAAAAAAATTTAATCATCTTTTTAGTCGCTGTGTTTCATTCATTCTTGTAGTCATAGCACCACCCCTTATATTCAGCAAGCATCTAATAAATGCTTACTGGATAAATATGCTTTGTTAAGAGCTTGTAAAATGACTCATTTCCTAATGCACTCAGGCATCAGTTTCTTTTCCTTTATTTCTTTTATTGTAGCCACTGAGTGTCCGGGCTCCATTCTAGATGTATCCTATACATTCATTTACAGTTGGCTATGAGATATTCTCATCTCAAAGGAAAAAAAAAAGAGAGAATAAAAAGAATAGGTACAGATGGTAAATTCAGAGAGTGGATTACATAGGAAAATAAAATAAAAATCCTTTCTCCAACTTTTATTTTTCTACAATTTGGACACAAGTTAAACCCATTTTATAAATATGAGTATCATGATTTTTAAGACTAAGTTTGCAGGGTGTTTGTCTACACAAAGTCAGAAACTGTAATTTTGTGGTATATTGGAACATTTCCTTTGTCCCATAGCCAGTGGGTACCAGCTCTACCATCTTAATGTTCATGTGTTTTACAATGAGACTTTGCACACCACTCCCTCCCTGCTGCCTACATACACTCACATGACACAGATCATAAGCTTATGAGCCTGAGACTTCCTCAAGCATGAGAAAAATCGAGTAAGCCTGTAAAATGCAGATTCTCAAGCTCTCAGTTTCCAGAATGCTAGTCTTAGGAAGGAGCCTAAATGGCCACATTTTTAAGTTTTCCTGAGGATTTTCAAGCAAACAGCATAATCTGAAACTGTCAGGTTGAAAGCTTTCGAGTTGGGCACAGTTTTCTCTTTAGATGGGGCTCATTTCCTTCAGGATTTCCCATTTCTAAGAATTTTTTAATTGAATGAAAAGTTTCTTCTCCTCTGTCTGTAATAATAAGAAAGATTGCTTACAAACCTAAAACTCAATAATAATAATAAAAAAACCCTAAAACTCATTAACTAGCTATATACCTTTGTGGCTGAATTGGCTAAGTACTTGGAAGATATATTATGCCACAGTGTCTAGGCCCCCAGGCTCATTCAAGTGATGCTCAGTTCTTAGGGTCTTTGTTTCTCAGTTCACAGCAGGTTGGCAGTCATTCAGTGATAGTATAATTTGGTATTGCAGTTTATGTCAATTGACGCAGTTCATCTCAATTTCAATCATCATGTTCAAAGGTTTCTTCTATCCAGATGCTGCATTTCCTCAAGCCAGTCAAAAGCAAAGGAAACTATTTCTGCTTGGCAAGGCTTGGCAAATTTCTGAAGGTTTTGCCATGCCTCAGCGGTGTTAAGCAGGTTATAATTTGCCTTAATTGTTCTGCCACAAACAGCAGCAATGATTACCTCTAGGTCAGCCCCGGTCCAAGATTTCACCCAAGCCACTGTCAAAACTCAAATGCTTTCTGCAAATACATCACTTGAGATTAGATGGCAAAGGGTCTGAATCTGACTCTTTGGTATATGTTTTTCTTTAGCAGAAATCATAAACTTACCCATGTATCTCATCTCCACATGCACATCAGGAACATGAAGATAATTCTGAAAAATTATTGGTATCCCATAAAACAACCAGTGTTCTTTATGCATAATCTGGTCCACCTGCCATGTTTACAAGGCACCCCATGGAGAACTTGCTTAAAACCCAGCAGTTCATCTGCCTCCAATTCTAAGGGGGTAATTATTGCCTCAACTAAGCAAGGAGGAATGCACAGCAGGCTGCTAACTATGGCAGGTGACTGATGGCTGTGCCTCACCCTAGCCAAGTCACCAGCTTTTCTAATGGAGGCCAAGGTCGTGATACAATGACAAACAAATCATTAATAACTAAACAACAGCAGCAAAAGTCCCAATCAAACAACAGCTAAAACCCCACAATCCTCCAGCAAACAGCAACAACAAAAAACCCAAACAAAAGAGGCCATGAATTTGAAAGAGCAAAGAGAGGTATATGGCAGGGATAGTAGGGCAGAAGGAAAAGAGGTTAATGATGACATTGTCTAATAACCTCAAAAAATAAAATAAAGAATTGAGATAATTAAATAAAAGCAACCCCTCTCCCCAAAGGAGGGAGTATAGAAACCAAATTTAGTGGACTCCCTCCAAAACACAAATTGCCATTGTGGGGGCTTTATCACTTTTTATGGGCATGTTAGAAACAAGGAAGATGACCTGGGCAGAGAAATGGGATACTATGCCAAAAACATCTTCTAAATAAAAGAAAACCCTGGCTTGAATAGAATGGAGGCACATGAAAGCAGCTGTTTATTCCCAGTACTTCTTGTATATTATTTACATAAAGCTAAGAATCCACAATATTCTATCTGCAGTATACAAAATAAGGGCTGGTCTTACCAGTCCAACTGAGTCAAACCCTAAGACAGGATGTGGACTGTTGCAAAGGGACTGCTTTAGCTGTAGAATGAAGCCCATGTATGAAAACACTCACATACTGATGGAATGCCAAGCACATGTTCATCTTCAGAGACTTTGCCCACAAGCAGCCACTCAGAGAAAAGGCACTTTGGGGATACGCCCCAAATGATTGGCAAAAGGTCACACACAGTTCCTTCCCTCCATTGAGAGAGACACAATCTACCAATCAGCATAGTCTTACTTCGTCATTAAATATTCCCTTGCCAAGGCTCCCTGGGAGAAAAGGAGGAGGAGGAGGAGGAGATAAAAGACCCTAGGTAAGGGTGAGCAGGTCATTTGGGAAATGATGTCAGACTTTTAATTTTACTGATCAACAAAATTAGTAGAAAAACATATAGTGGGCAAAGAGGAAACAGTAACAGAGTTCTGATTGTCTTGTCGAAGTAAGGACTATCTGCTATGAAACTTTTTATATAAATGATAAGAATGTCAGTCTGTCAAAATAAGGGATAATCTTATTTGTAACAATAAGTAACTTTTGCTTTATATAAATTTATTATCCTGTAAATTAATTATCTTTCCACATTTGAATATTTTAGAACAGAAAATGCTCTTTGCAATTAACACTTCTGATACTACACTTGGCAAAAAAAAAAGAAAACGTAATCTTCAAATTAAATCTCAGAAATGAGGTTTGAGTAACACCTCCTTCTATATTTTCAGTTTCAAATTTTAGAATTTCTTTAACTCCCATTGATCCCTTTGCAGTACTGAATGTAAGAACTCATACAAACAAATACGAAGATTGAGAGCTTCATACGTGGCTGGAAGTTGGTGGCTGACCACTGTAAGTGGTCTGCTTGCATTTTGCAGGCGATGGCACTTTTAACTTTTCTCATCTGGTGAGACTGCTGTGACTGGGTAGTACATATTCTAACCTCAGTGTTCCAGTGACTGGGTAAAAGTCAGCTCTTCCCCCTGCTGGCCTGGCATGCTTTACATTCTCTGCCTCACTGCCTGCAGCTTTAGTGCTCCCTGTAGAACCAAACCCATTTATTTCCCGCTGCCGACTGACCTCCTAAAGCATCATTAACATGCCCCCAAAGGCCTTGCTGCTGTCAATTACAGTCAGGGCAGCATTCAAAAGCCTTTGTAGAGCTCATCAGTGCTCTGCAGGAAAGGAACGTAAGACAGGGAAAAGCATCAGACCCAAACCTTGGGGAATTTCCAGCACAGGAAGCTGAGGAGAAATGAAGGAAGGACTTGGGAGTGGAAGAAATTCTATCTGGAGATGAGGCACCAAGTTAAGGATCGAAAGGCTGGCTTGTGGACACCCATAATTATATGTGTCTGCCACTCACTTCTCAGCTGGTTAATGGCAGGAGAATCAATATTTCCTTTCGATTTTCATGTCTACCATTATGATCTTCATGAGAAACAGGTCTTCAGGGAAGAGGGGATGATTCTGGAAATGGTCTTGGAGATATGGACTCATAACGGAGGAGCTGTGGAGGTTGGTGTCCCTTAAGGATGCTTCTGACTTAAAAAAATAATGATACCAACAACAACAACAAAAAACCTCTCCATTATGTACTGAAGACACAGCCATAGTTCATGACATTATGAACCATCAGAAATTAAAGCTTTCCATAACATTCCATTAACAGGTTCATTGGTCTGTCTTTTATATTTTGTAAAATAGATTTGTTCTCTTTTCGTTTGTTTTGACTAAGTAGTTATCTTCTGACAAACCCCTCAAAGTCAGTCACAGAGAGTGCTGGCATGTCAAAAGGCTATCAGGAGTACCTTGGAGTCTAGTTATAAACGGAAAGTGGAAGTCATGTCCCATCCAAGCTCAGAGTGAGTTCCAAACTCTACAAAAGTGTTAAAGTAAACAACCATGGGCCCACCAGCTTTACAGTCATTGTCTTCCTCCTAATAAACTCTGGAGAGTATTGCTTCTTTTTGACTAGATTTGTTTCATTCACATGGAAGGAATTACATTTCAGAATATTGCACTCTGCTGTTTTTGTTCTAGAATGAGGCAGAGGATTTGAAGCTCCAGAGAAAAAATGTAAACAGTAGATGACTACTTTCCTAAACTATAACTTAGTTACAAAATAGAATCATTTTATGAATGAATACCGTAAGTCCAAAGTTGCATTCATCAGGACACTTGTGCAATACTGTTTTACACATAGTCCAGTGCTGTGCCCTGCTAAGTTAGGGCACTGGCCATAGCATATAGATTTACTTACCCTTCTTACACACATTCATTCAGTAAGTTTGAAAACCTTGTGCATTCCAAAACATCCTTTATAATCATAAGACAGTCAGTGCTTTTAAATTTTACACAAATTCATATTTCTTTCAAAATGAATCCATGTCCTTTTAAGTTACAAGCTTCAGTACCACAGAGGTTGTCCTCTGGGACCAGTGGCATTTAAGGAGCTGTGGAGGTTGGTGTCTTTTAAGGATGCTTCTGACTTAAAAAAAAATAATGATACCAACAAAAAATCCCCTCTTCATTATGTACTGAAGAGATAGCCATAGTTCATGACATTATGAACCATCAGAAATTAAAGCTTTCCATAAGCCAGGCTCTCTGTACTAGGAACACACTTAGGTGAGCAGTCTCACTGAGTGGGCCTTGCAACAACTCTATCCATAATATAAATAATCCAAATCTAAAATGCTATAAAATGTGCAACTTCTGAGTGCTGACATAAGGCCATGAGTAGAAAATAATGCATGCCTAAATTAATATAACAGATTACATATAAAATATAGGCACATTAAACAATCCTGGCTATGTGTATGAAGTATGTATGAAACATTAATGAATTTTGTGTTCAGTTTTTGTTCCAGCCCCCTCCCCCTTTGCCAATATTCGAAAAAATTAGAAAACTCTAAAACAGCAAACATTTCAGATAAGGAATCCTCAACTAGTAATTACTGTCCCACTTTATTGCTGTAACAACTGAGGTTAACCAAGCTGAAGCAACATAATCTAGATCACACAGCATCTAAACGGTAGTTCTGGGATTCCAGCCCACCCTGGGAATCAGGTCTAGCTGGTAATAACCCTGTGTTTTTCTCCATTACACTGCACAGCCAGGCCTGTAGCATAGTCCTCCTGGGTCCTGACTTAATTTGTTAGAAGTTATTTTATTTGGGGTATTTCATAATCAAAAGTATGTAGAGTTATAGAGATTGCTAATATAAAACCCAAACTAACATAATTTTTAGATTTAATAAAAGAATACACTTTAAAGTTATGGAAAGAAGAAATTGAATTTTACTAAATTCTAAATGATAAGAAAATGGAGTAGGCTGAATCATAGGAAGCTGCTATACTGGTAACCGCCTCCAACAGCCAGAAAGGGTCAGTATGCATGTCATGGCGGTGGGAGAAGCCTACTTCTAGCTGTGAGGACTCAGCCACAGTCTACCTGCAGGCACATCTTCCTGCCACGGAGGCCCACTGTACCTGAACAGAAGCTGTTGCTGCTGATGGTCCGGGCTGAGCGTTCAGAGCTGCTGGGGTTGAACTCCCGGCTTTCTTCCTCAGAAAAGGGAGACTCGGAGGCTGGGGAAACCTTGTTCTGCTGCTGTCGAGGCAGATGGGGCCTCAGAATCAAGCGGGGAATACGGCTCCTGGAAATCTCCTTCTCCTGATGCTGCGCTCTCTGCTCCTTCTCCAAATTGGAAAGCCAAAAGAAAGCAATCATTTTCTCTCTGCTCCCACAAGGCTCAGTTTCTGAGAAGTCATATTCCTAAGCACTGAACCCTCCAAGAACAGTAAAGCAGTCTATACCACAGTTGTTGAACTAAGCTCCCCAAGTCTTGCCTTTTGGTCCTATAAATAGCACAAATGCAAGTCTATAAGGTACACACACATGAGAGAGAGAGAGAGAGAGAGAGAGAGAGAGAGAGAGAGAGAGAGAGAGAGAGAGAGAGAGAGAGAAGTCGTCCATTAGTATAAACACCACTCCACACCTCCAAACCATTCCTGCAAGCCTAAGGGTCTCAGAGGCTTTTTATTACTCACAGTGTACCCCAGCTTTTTGGTTTTTTTAATTCATGTGTTATTCCTGAATTAGCTGACAGTTTTTCTGTCTCCTCACAAACTAGATAATAGATCATGTACACTTATCTCTAAAATCCCTCCTCTCCTGAACAAGGTCTTAATTATTCATTAATATCCTGATACACAAGGCTTGCTGCCAACAGAAAAGCAAACACATCCAATACCCAGGAAAGTGGCTCCACCTTTCACATCACATCTAGCTTTTGTTTTTTCCAAAAGGAAAACTAAGAGAAGAAAATTTCCCCTTTTAAAACTGCATTTCTAATACCTTCCTATGGCTTGGTTTTTAAAAATGAATAAAAAGAATATTTTTGACAGTGTCTTCAATTTAAAAGTTCCCTTTCTTAATAGCCAAGATGGCTCACAGGTAAAGATGCTGATCCCAGGACCCACATGGTGGAAAAAGAGGATTCTTGTGAGGTCTTTTTTTTTTTTTTTCCCCCGCCCCTGACTTCCACACATGCTGTGGCACCCACACTACCTCCCCCAAACAAGTAAATAAATGTAATAAAAACTGAGTTCTGTATTCACCATTAGCTCATGTAATGGGTCTTTACGCCCAAATCTTCAATGCAGACACTTATTCAAGTTCATCTGAACAGATGGGGAAACTGAGGCTGAAAAAGGCGAAGGATTCAGATCGGTGCTCTCAGGGTCACTATTACTCTGTCTTATTAAACTGGATTCCCAGGAAGAGCTTTTTATGCAAAAATTCCACAGTGCCTTCCAACCTCTGTAACTAAGAGAGAGCTTTGGCTTAAGTAGCAAATGCCATTTCCCAACAGGACCTCCTCCTGCTTGCTTCCTAAGCTTACCAGGAAGGGTCAAGGCCAAAGCAAAAACCTCCGAGAGGCCTCCACAGGGAAAACCCTCTGCAACCCAGAACCTGGCTCAGGCATCCATGCCATCCTGGCGCTGCAAGCCACACCCAGACTCTGGATCTGACCAGCCCATCAGTCACCCAGCAGGTATCCCACACCAGTCACTCAGCTTGGCATACTGCAGACTCTTCAGCTGGGTCACTGTCACGCTGCAGTCTTTATTTCTCAGTCACGATACACCAAATTCCTTTTGCATAACACACACCACACACACACACACACACACACACACACACACACACAGAGGCAAACACATGACACTAGCTAAAAGCTTCTCCTCAAGTCACAGCTTTAGGAGCTAGGATTAACCCTCTAAACGCAATCTTTAAATCCTCATATTAATCCCCCAAATCTTTTCCTGTAGTGTCACCTCCACATCTGCCACATCTCATCACCATCCGATGACCCTTGACTTCACTGCTGTCTCCAGCTCTTTCCCCCCCATGACTTGGACTCTGAACACCAGGGTCCATTTCTTACCTGCCTCTCCAGTAGGCATGCTGCATCCACCTTACCCTCGGACCCTGTCACCATCCCCGCACACCGGGTCCCCTTACCTTGCTCTCTCGGAGGGGCCCCATCTCGCTGCTGCCCGCCGGCTTCCCGCGCCGCCGCCTTCCAGGAGGAGGCACCTGTGAGCACCGAGCAGAGGAGGAGACTGCTGAGCTCGGGGCTGCTCGCCGCAGCAGCAGCAGCGGGTCAGCCGCGTCCCCGCCAGCGGTCGCGCTCAGCTCCGAGGGCGCGCCCGCCGCCCCGCCCCTCCCCGCCCCGCCGGACACGTGGTGCTGGCCTCCGGAGGCGCCTCCCGGTCGCCGCCTTCACCTGCCTGGAACCCAGCTGCCTGGCACCTCTGAGTGCCACCCACCAGGTCGCCTGCCACGTCCCGCTCCCAGCGCCCCTCCCTTTAAAGCCTAGCCGACCCACTGCGGGCAGGCTGAGGCTTATTCTCAGCATCGCCAGCCCCCAAGCGTTCCCATCTTCTTTTGCACCTGGACTGGGATTGGCAGGGAGTGCAAGTTGGATGGAGAAGGTGTAAAAAGCTGGCCAAAATGGAGAATGAAGGAACGTCACGCTTCCCACTTGCTGTCCCTCTGTGACCTCTAGGTTTTAAGTCAACATATGATTCTCTACCATGGCTTCTCCCGAAACCCAGGCAAACCGATGCTGCAGGGTTGACACAGCATCTGGGTTGCTGGACTTCCTTCCAAGGCTGCCGTTCTCCTTGGAGGGATTTGCTTCAGAAGGGCCTTAGGTGACGTGAAACACAGCTGATACCAGGAGGCAGGAGCCCAGTGCCCACACCCAGGCTTTTTAAATGAGCATACAGCCCCATCCCCATCAGACTACACTCTGGGAAGGTCCTGATACAGGCTATAGAGGGAACAGGGGACTTGTATTCGCGGAGGCTAAGAGGAAGCCCAGCACACCAGTCCTTCCAAGTGGGGACCCTTCTTTAAGTTCATCTTGGTTAACATGAGGGATAATAATACCCACTTTGGAAAGCAGCTGGGATGGGTAGAGAAGGAAAATCAAACAACTGTATCCAAATGACAAAACACACCATTCTAAAGGATTGCTAGGTCAGGTTCAGGTGATATAATATGTGCAGGTGTCTTTTTTTGTGACAGGCAGAATAAAAGCAATTGCGGTGCAGCCAAAAGGTCGCTGGGGATAGAAGAGTTGATAGCCTTGCTATGTTCAGGTCTTACCTAGTGATAGACTTAAACTTGTAAAATGACTTACACACCCTTTCCTCAGAGGTAGAGAATTTTCTGGGCGTCAATGTGAACAGTCTTCACAGCCTAGGGGTCTTAGGTTGTGACAACTGGGAATGTAGTATGACTTCTGCCATCTCTTTTGCATTCCATTGAGTACCAACCAGGGATGCACTGAGTTCACAAAGATACTGAAGCTGGAGGATTAGTGGAGTCAATTTGTTGGCTTCTTAAAACCCCAAGAGATTGTATTGCAAAAATCCTTATCCCCTTTCCATCTACTTAACAGAGACATAATCTTAGGATTCTCTGGGGGAGAAGAGGTGATTAATTTATCCATTCTATACCCATAACTGTCTTAACCATGGACCTCACCAAGGTACAGCCCAAGAGGGTTTATACAATTTATTATTTCTAAAATTATGTGCCAGAGTTTGTAAATGGTGATATAGGAACAAACTATGGACATCAAGAATTGATTATTACTCCCTACTAAGAACTGAAAATTGCTTATATGGACCTAACAGCAGAAACTGTCCACAGAGTTGTTCAAGTCGGAATCTCACAGGCAGTGTGAGACATCCCCTCTTATGCTTTTTCTTCTGCTGTGAGCAATATCACTATTCATAGTGACTGACACCTCACTTCTGCCTCTCCTGGTAACAGGACTCAAATAAATAGGACCACTCTTGTCCACCATTCATCCTCATTTTCTGTATTTGGAGTCTAAATTTCACCGAGTTATTTCAGTAGAGGGCCAACTCAAGTTCTGATTTCAGTCCTACACCATATTCTTTTCTAACCAATTAGTTATACTTTTTTTATTTACTAAGCTTTCATGGAAAACAAATTGTTCACAGCCTTCCTTGGTTTTAATTGATTTGAATGTTTCTGTTTGTTTTGTGTTGTTTATTTATTTACTTACCTTGGTAGTGCTGGAGACTAAGGGGAGAGCCTTGTGTTTGCTGAGTAAGCACCCTGTTTTGATTACTGAGCTAATCCTTGTCCTTTTTCTTGCAAAGCTAAATCAAATCATACTTCTCTATTAAAATCAATAATGACTCACTGTTTTCCAGCAGGTAGTAGTCACACACACACACACATACACACACACACCAAGGCCTTTTCAGCTCTGGCTGCTGGTTTGCCTCCCTTTGACAAGTAGGTACACCCTGTCCTCACATCCCTCAGCCTGCTGCTCCAGCCTCTCCACGTACATATGGCTGTTGTTCAAATTGTAGTTCTCTGGAGGCTTCATGTTCTTTTCCCTCCAGACTTCTGCACACTGCTTGTGCCCTGTTTACATTTCCTGCACTCTATCCACCCATCCTCCTCCTCCATTCTGAAAGACAGTAACTCTTCTTCCAGGAATTCTCCCGATCCCTCCAGGCCACCCGAGCTTACCCTAGGAGAGATGTTATGATCCTATTTCAGAACTCTTTACTTACTTATCTTCATGGGGGATTGTTCCTGGCACAATTTCTTCCATACAGTAACATCAATGCATAATTGGCAATGAATGAATGCCTAAATGAATGAGTTTCACAACCCCATATAGGGCCCACTGGTACAGGGTGAAGAACATAGACAGAACTTGTGTTTAGCAGATGATTCACATAAAGCTGCCTCCAATGTGTCTTTGTATTTAGGATGTGTGCCTAAAAAATCCAACATGTGTTCAGTGAAAGCTTTGACTGCAGAAGTGCAGGCGCTGAGAGGCCTTGCTGTCACCATGGCAACCTTACCGAGGGAAAGGCTGATGGTTTACTGTTCAGATGCCTCTTTGCTCTATACTTTTGGAAACCAAGCCATTTTTCTGCTGTTCTAAAGGCAAGTTTTGCAAATAATCATATCTACGTAGACTTTAATTTCATTAAAGTGTTTCTCATGTCATTAGGAGAAATTTAACATTTGGACTATAGCATCAGAGATGTAATCTAATATTGGTTAAAATCTTCATCTTTCATCTGCCATTATTATACACCACTTTCATTTTATACTTAAGTATTTATTGTCTTGTTTTGTAATTTTGTGTCATTTTCTTGAAGTAAATATGTTTCTTGGATATTTAGAAAATATCTTCTAAATGCTTGACCCCTTAGACGTTTTAAATAATCTACCTGCCCAGACCTAGCAAGAAATATAGGAGATTGAGTGTTATAGATTGGGAGGAAAGCAAAGTCTCTATACTCACTTCTCAGATCTAGAGATTCTTTATGTGAAATTTGTAATTAAATGATGTATATCTTTAATATGCAAAGAACTTCACATTTTCAGATCCCTCTCACATATAACCTTATAGGAGTCTCATAAAAATCCTATGACCTGTAAGTAGCCAACTGCTGAGGTCAGATAAGTGTTCTAGGACAGGCTTTCATTGCCAGGGACCCCACCTCCCCAGACTGCAAACTTCATAGAAAGACAATACAGATGCACTGCCAAAGAGAAACGTTTGCACCATACAATCTCTAGTCCTCACAGTCCTAAGCATTCCCTTTTCCTCCTCACATCTCACCTGCTTATGCTGGGGCTGTCTTGGATTCAGTCAGGGCTGACAAAGCACCGGTCTCCTAATCCTATCAGCTGTGCAAGCAAGCACTGCTGTCTCTCAGTGACCCGATGTTGGGTGATCTGCACAGCAACAAGGAGCAGCTGACGTGTTTTACACCACGTCATGAAGAAAAGAAACTGCATTCTGGGGCATCCTGGGATTTTTTTGTGGTGGGGTGGAGACCCATATTTTTCTTACCAGGGAGAGAGCTGCCTGTTTTCCTGTAAGAGATTGTGTGAGTGACCCACCCTCCTCTTATTGTATGTGTGTTATTGTTAAGCTATGGTTAAGGTATTTAGATGCTGCAAACTGTAATGGCTAGGATTATGCAAGATCACTCCCTGAGGAGGGGGCCCAGAGAATACTTGGGGCAGAGAGGGGAGTGGGTAACCTGAGGCAGTGTAGAATAAACATTCATTGGGTTTGGAGTGTGCCAATTACCTAGCTTCTGCAAATGAATTTTCAGTTAGAGATGCTTTTAAGTGATAAACAGAAATTAAATGAAAGTCCAGGTGAAGAGGACTGGCAGAGGATTAGGCCTGGGGACTTTGAGGCTTGGAGGATGTATTTTTCTGCCTGTCTAATGGGGAATCAGATGTAAGTTAGTGTTTTAAACCACGCTATCTGGTGTCTGTGGCCTTTTGTTCATTTGTGAGAACAGGGTAAGAAACTAGCCAAAACATAGAAACAGTGACTATATTGAACAAAATGGGAACGCAAGGTGGGTCAAGCAGGTGTACACTGATTGGAAAAGTGGATTAAAATAGTTGCAAATTAGATACCTGGAAAAGCTGTGTATAAAGCTGGACATGAAGGGAGGAGAGGCCGAGTCTGGACATTTCCCTAATGAACTGCCTCCGATGACTAGACAGTGTGTGGACCTCAAAGGGCACAGGAAATAGTCTGTGAGGAAGGCATCAGAAGGCCTAAAGCCAGATCTTGAATTCTAGGCCTGAGGGAAAAGTACCTTCCTGTCCTAAGAGACTGGAGGTATGAGACCGGCAATGGGGAGTTTTCTGACTTGGCAGCAAAGCTTCCTAGAAAGGAGGTGAGGGGAAAAAGCCAAGACAGTTCTGTCAGGTACCTCATCTAGGTTCCCTGAGGATAGGCTCAGCACCCATATCAGTCTAGGCTTAGAAAAGGCATTTGTAATAACTTCCCAGAAAGCAGATCTATAGCTAGATGTAAGTTACATTAAAATTTTGTTTTTCCTAATGTAATTTATGTTTATGACTTTGTACTTTTTCCACCATCAGCTTTCTAGTAAACACCATTTTAAAAATAATTCTGCTTTTTTTTTTTTTTTTCTTGCTAGAAGATGGGGGGAGGGTTGATTTTGAAATTTCTACTCAAAAGAGCAGCATTGTTGTAAAACGGAAGAGAGCTCCCCTAGCGGCCGACTGCTTGCTATGACAGCTGTTGCGGGAGCCCCGGAGTTAGGGAGCTGTTTGCAGGCCAGAGGGACAGGGAAGGAGGTGGGAGCTTGGGGTTCCGAAGAGAACACAGAACAAAGTACGCCTCTGCCAGTGTTAGAGCCGAGCGCAATCTTGATTGCTCTTTATTCCTGAAACCTGCTGTGGCATTGTTATCAACCATTTTTTTTTTTCTTCATCCCTGGCATCATGTGACCCAGTGAGTAAACAAACAGCTTTGCTGTAACCTTTCTCCTCTCCAAGCTACGGCAGTAAAATTTGTAAGAAAATAAACCTAGAAAGTAGGAATCTCTCCTATATTGTCTCATCTCTCCATGTGGCTCCTCGAGGCACTTCTAGAATACTGTTTAATCAAAGAAAGATTGCCTTTGAAAGGAAATAACTTTCATATCAGTTTTGCAGGTACTGAGATGACGTCATCCAAGAAAATTGGCAAATTGAAAGACTGAAATTGTTCATTTCCTGGTCTAATATCTATGATTCCCATGGTTTTTCTGTTAGCATTTTTTTTCCTTTTGTTTTTTAAGGCTTATCTATTGTACATCAAAACAGCATCAATGTGAGAATAAAATTCTAAGTAACCTCTGGCATTTGGGGGTCTGTTGATGCCAATGTACCTGGCTGTTTTGATGACTAATGGGAGCTGGAATTCCCCTTGTTTTTTTTCCCAAGAAGTTGCTCCTCTCCTCTTGTTCTGATTGGGCGTGATCTGCGATGTGGTCCTCCTTATCTTGTAGACAGACAGTTGGAGCTGGTGCTGGAAGCCTGGCAGCTCTATATTGGCTTCCTAACTCCCACCCTGATGGGAATTGCAGTAGATGAAATTTTAAGATGAGCGACCAAGTAGAGAATAAAACTAAGACTGGGGAAATAACCTTGAATTAGGGGCCTGGAGAAAAACACTTGTGTCTATTTTTTTTTTTTTTATTAAGAAGCCCAGTTACTGCCTGGTCTCACTGTGATGCTCATTCAAGAGACAGCAGGAGAGTGAAATGAGTTTCTTAGTCTGCATAGAGGTTTGTGGTGAGTAGTAAATGAAAGGTATAAGGGTTTGACTCTCATAGTCTTGAACTCAAGTCTGTTATTTGCCTTCTTTTGACTGTACACCTCATAGGAAGTGTTTAAGGACCCCAATTGGACTCAGCATGATGTGAGCGCAGGTTAGTTGAAAAGGAAGACTTGGTTGCACCAGTTAATGTCTTTGAACAAATTAAGTTCTCTCAGCTTCATTTTCACACCTATAAAATAGACTTAATAATAGTAATTAGCTTGTAATGCTGTTAGAAGGATTAGACAAGTCTAGTATTTAAGCCTGGCATATGGTTTACAGCTTCCTAGGTATCCTCTCTGAGACCGTTTTAACTACCATTGCTGCTCCCTGTTCACTCGATCTCATCTTGGGGATCTTCATTTTTATCAAAGGGGAAAATGTTTTCCCTACATTGATTGCCACACGTAAAGAATGAAATGGGATTTCACTTTACAAAAGAGGTCGATAAGCCTGTCCTACCAAAGGCAATGACACCAGTCATCTGTCCTCTCTTCCCTCTGTGGTTATTGCTGTTCCTTCTCTGATCTGGTGTCTCCTATTGCTTATGGTCTAACAGAAGTGGAGGGACAACCATGACATACCTTTCAGAATGTTAGCACTGGATCAGATAGATGGCAAAGGGGCTCTCCAGAAGTTGTAATCAGGCATACATTTTGAGATGAGCCTTGAAGAATAAACAGATTCTATTGTGATTCTGACTTCTTGAGAGTCCCCTTCAGTAGTACTACTTCTACTTCTTCCTCCTCCTCCTCCTCCTCATTTTGTCTCCCTCTTACCTTCTCTCCTCCTCCTTTCTCCCATCTTCTCTCACCCTCTTTCATCTCTCTTTCTGTCCATCTACTTTCTTTCCATTCCTTCTGCCTTGGCCTCCTTTTTTTTTCTTTCCTCCTGCTTTGCAAACATTTGCTGCTCACATGGACTAATGCAGACAGCAGCTTTGGGTTCCCTTTAAATCGTTACTTACTGCCTGTAACCTTTTGGGAGAAAGGGATTTGTCTTAGAATCTTGATTGAGTACAAAGAGCACCAAGTACAATTTGTAGTTTGTCTATCCATTTTTTGTAATTAATATTATTAAAATTTTTAAGAGGACCATGTTATATCGCCACCTATTGGTGTATTAGTGAATTTTTCCTTTGACATCTAGGTTTTCAATGAAATCTTTTTCAGCATCTTCAAACTTTTTCAGTATTATTTGAATTTTTTTCTGAAACTTTCAAAATGTAAGACTATATAACTGCGTGTCAGGGAGTGAAATCTCATGTAGTGGGTGTGGGAGAATGAAAGAGTGCTTTTTCTCATCAGGCAATTGTTTCTTCTCTTCTTTGCTGAACTATATCAGATAAGTTAGCATTCCTAAATCTTTGTGTCTTTATTTGTAAAATGCATATATGGTCTACTTCATAAGTTTTAAAAAATGTTTAATTCTCTAACACCATAGAAAACTTATACAGCTTGGGCATTCACCTTAGGGCTTTATTTTCCCTTTCCCAATTAATAACCCTGGGGAGAATAAACTATATGATTCACTTTTAGCTAATTAATGAGACAAATACTTCTAAAACAAAACTGGCAAATGATCTTTAGATAGTCCCTATTTTTGCCTATCCTTGTGTGTCTACTTGTATAAAATTAATAGGTTTGATATTTGTAAGTTGATGTTGTTAAGCTGTTTCAGTTTCATGGGAAGATTAAGAAGGGAGGTCAGAGAGACCATGAGCACTCCCACTAAACTCCATCTCTTACTTTCTAATTGTGGGTGCAGTTCAATCACTACTTGCTTGTTCAATTAGATATAATCATACTCTACTTTTGAAGAAGCTGAAAATAAGAGCAAGCTCGATGTTTCTACCTGATTCCAATCCCCGGTCATGATCTTCCATACTCTTATGTGGAATCAACATCCAATTTCCAGAATCTTTTCAAATAGACTTAGTGTAGCCACTTCCGCTGTGACCCAAAGCTCAATATAAGGGATCCTATGGTCCCACTGATAACACTGCTGTTTGTTCTCACTGTCTACTGGAAGGACTCAGTGATATGTGGCAGTTATTTGTATGTTTGGGAGCTGGTGTTATTTCCTATTCATTTCAGTGTCTATTTAAACCTTCCCCATACTTCAAATCTACCAGCCTACTACTGCTCCCTTGACCTGCACAAATGCCCTTCGCTCTTGACTGACAGACAACATAGAAGGTACAAGAGACCTTTCCTTCTCCTACTTCCAAACCCATACACTTACCCACCTCTACTTTTTCCTTCCCATTTCCTTTATATCTTGTTTGGTTTTGTTCCCCTTTACAAGGGAAATTCCTATACCTGAAAGTTCCTGTACAAGACCGCCTTCATGCCTTGTAAAGGAAATTATCCAATCAGTCAGCCCTTCTAACTCTCCAGGATTTTATTTCTTTGTCTTTGAAGTAGAATAATTATGTATTGGCTTCTATGAGCATCGGTAGAATTAATACACATAAAGAGTGGAAAAGCTTTCTCAGTATTTCTAAGCATGCAGTTGGGTATAAACTGTTATTAGCTGTCATTCTCTTTAAAAAATGACTGCAGCATACATGTCCACTGGACATTTCATAGCAGGGTTTAAACATACTGAAATTTCCTTGATGAAAAGCACCTCACTAATGTTCTCTACTTTCCTGAGTTCCAGTACCACTGGCTTGCTCCTCTTCCCATAGCATCACATTTCCAGTGAAGGGTTAGCGGGACACATCATCTGAGACCCTTCCTGCCCTGTGACACTCCACTCCAGTACCAACCATTTTTGACAGGCAGCTCTTGCCCTAAGTCACAGATAACCTCTCTGCGGTTAGCTTAATGGCTAGTTTCAACCACAATCTTGACCTCTAATCAGCCTTTGAAGTAAACACTACTCCATTTTTCAAATATAAACTTTGCGGCAAGCTTTAAACACTGATTCTGCCCTCTTCATTGTTCATCCTACCCTTCTTCCCTGGGTACCACTTTTCTTTTCAGTTGCTTTAATAACTATTTATAGGTAAATCATCTATAAATTCATATCTCTAGTATAATATTTCCCATAATCCACTTGGATATCTCAGCTTATATGTCCCCAAAGGCCCACAAATGCCCTCTATTCCTAAATGAATTTATGATACTTCCTCTGCAGGTGAATCTTCTGTGTTCTCTAAGGTCATAAATAGTTTCACCATGAAAACCCAGGGTCTAGGCAACTCTATTAAATATTTTGTCTCCTATAGTTTTACAAAGAATTCTCCTATCTTTCTTAGCTTCCTATTATCTTTAAATGTCTCCATTTCTCTACATCATTTTCTTCCTACACTTTCATCTGGCCTCCTGGACTTGTCCCCATGAGTATATTCTTAAATACTAACTAAAAAAATGTTTCTTTAAGGTGCACATCTGACCACCCCCAATCTTACTGTGACTCTATCAGGCCCAACTGAATCCTCTCAGAGATTTTCAGTATCTTGGAGATAAAAATATATGCATATGTCCTTCTGATCAACCCCTGGCATCACACCTTGGGTGTTTACCAAGGGCCCCTCTCCATAGAACTCTCTTTACAACCTCTGGTCTCCACCTGCAGTCTCTTTTGACCTTCAGATAACTCATTAGGCAGTCACGTTTGCTCAAGTTAGGGAGCTTATTTTTATCTTAAGGGCAATATAGAGAGAATAATTTCTTGGTTTGGAAATGTTGTCTACATTTTTTTCATGGTTGTATAGTACAATGGAAAACTAAAACCACATGCAAGATATGATAATCAGAAGCTGGATTTGCTTTGGGGCTTGTCCCATGAGTTGAATGGAAATTCAAAAGAATTTTTAAGTAAGCAAGTGAAAATAATTATTTCTAAATTGGTATAACTTGAAAAGCTTCTGTCTCAGCAAATATATCTATTTTATCTTATGTATTATAAAATATTAATCTTTGCTTCATTTTTAATGGGTTCAATTCTCTTGAGTGTGAATTCAAAGAATATGCTTTGAAAAACTATTCCCTTGATTCCTTGTTATGGTTTTTCCTATTCTTTGCTTTTCTTTTGTCACTTATTAGATTTTTAGTGTTAAAATAGAAAACAGTTCTAGACAAGGGTTTATTTAGAAAAAACTCTAGCATTTAAAAATTTAAATATTCACATAGTCTCATTTCTGTATTTTGTATTACAGGCTAATGCAGCATTTACACACACACACACACACACACACACACACACACATGCACACACACACACACACACAATTTAAGTAGTCCTATTTTGAAGCTTGGAAAAAATAGTTACCAAATCAGGGAGCATTAGAAAATTTCACACTATGAGTCTACTTTAAAAATTCTTTGAGAGAAGCCAGTTTCCTAATCCTTGGGATCCTAAGTATAGATGTGTGAATTTGCATACTTGTGTTTCCCATCATAAACTCCTGGAAGTCTTGAATCTAAATTTAGTTTTATTTCTGCCTACCCTCATGTTAGTAGTCTTATCCACAAACCTCTAAGTTAAAAAATAACTCTATAGAAACAGATAATAAAATAAAGGAAATGAGGAACAAATCTAGGATTAGGGATCATTTAGGGCTTTGTTATTGCTGTTGCTTATTTTCTTGCCTTTTAATAATACAAATTGGATACATGAAAAATATTGTCTTAAAAGGGCTATTTATTTTTAAATATATTAAAAATGAAGCCAATAATAATTATTAAGTATCTTTAAGCATTGTCTAGATATTGGCTAACAGTTACAGTTTTACTAAATGCAAACCTTATACCTTGAATCCAAGACATTTTGTAAATAAGTGAGTTTTATTTATTCTAAAAATATAAGTTGAGTTTTTCTTTATTATTTACAATGAACTCCAATAAACATTGGGAGAATCCTAATCAATTTGTCATGTCTAATTTTTAATTGTTTAATTTTTATTTTTTTTTTAATTTTTTTAAACTATATTTTATTTATTTATTTATTTATTTATTTATTTATTTATTTATTTGCCTTGAACTGAAACTACAGACAGTTGTTAGCTGCCATGTGGGTGCTGGGAATTGAACCCGGGTCCTCTGGAAGAACAGACGGTGTTCTTAACTGCTTAGCCATCTCTCCAGCCCTAATTTTTAATTTTTTAAAATAAATTTCAGTGTGATGTTTCTCAGCTTTGTACCATCTAACCAGATAATTTTTAAATTTTATTTGACTTCTCTGCCTAGGGCTCAAGCAATGTTGGGACTCCTGTGTGCTCATGGAAAATAGAGGGAACACTTAATGTCACCTGAATACTAAGCCATGTCATGTCAGTGGTTGTTTTTGTGATATTTTTGATTAAATATTTTTTTTCTCATTCAAAAGATTTCTTGGGAGGGAAGGGTCCAGAAGAGTGTGGGTGCCTCCGCCTGGGGTGGGAGAAGACAGCAGAGAAAGGTCTCTGGGCTCAGGATTTATATAGGGCTTTTATTAAAGTATAACCATTTTAAACATAGGATGAACACATGAGTCATTTAATGTAAGTATAGAGACCCATTTCTAGCTATATGCTCTATTTTAAGATAAACCAAAAATGGATTCACATAAAAATATGACAGAAGTAATATTTATTAACCTTAAATACATATTTCTCAAGTTTAAAAATGAGATCATATGAAAATTACATATCTTTTTTAAAAAGTTGTTAGCTGAATCTTTTGAATCCTTTTTCCACAAGACTTTGCTGTTTCTATAAATATGAAAACCAGGTGGAAGGATGGTTCCCTAGAGTTAGGACACACACCCCTTTCTTTCACTTTCTTTGCTAGTAGCTCTAGTATTATTCTTTGCTGCAGACCACTCAGTTCTCTGTAATTAAAGAACTATGAAGGGGGACAGTTCACACAGGAGGTTTAAGCAGAAAATGCCACTTTTTTTTTTTTAAATCAGTAAGATTATGGTGATCCTTTAAAAACCAAGGTGTTCTGTTATATTTTTGTCCAAAGGTACGTTGTCTATTTTAATGAGCTTTAGAAATAGAAGGCTGCCAGCAGATCTGTGTTGCTGTGGCCTTGCACGGTGTGCTCAGTATGTATGTCTTTGCTCAAGCATTCTATGCCTGAACACTGACTTCATCCATTCTACTGTTATCTTGAGACTGGGAATGGCTGCAGAATACAAATCATATGATAAATATTTGGGGATTTGTCTTTGTGGTTTTTCAGCACCACCGCCAAACTTCTTGCCTAGAGAGCTGTGTGAGGCTTTTCATTCTGCAACCTTTGAGCAATCCCTGCTTGCTTGCCAGCTGGGAGGCATCCATATTATTGAATTGCAGCAGCCCTTCAAAGACATTAATAAACATTCCCAGTTCTTTGCATCTTTCTATGGCTTGTTTATTTGTTGATAAAATTTTATGCTCAATAACTTTAAACACTAGAATGCATCTTCTTTATGTGGATTCCCAAATGTGATACACAGAATTTTGAATAGCATGAGTATAAATGAGGAGTGTTTCCCTAATTTTTTTTTTGTATCACAATTTTATCCTCCATTTAGTGTGATATGAATGGAAGATTCTGCCTTCTTGTTTCTTTTTCATTCACTGAGGCGTCCATGCAAGGTTCCTTCCTCAACTCTCTTTAAGATACTGTAGCACATCTCAAGAAATGATATAGTAGCCCGTCACATTGTCCTTCAGTGCTGTCTGGAAGAGCATCTAATATTTCAATGATGAGTGAAATGTTAGATTGGTTAGCATCCTCAGGACCTTTGCTCTTTCAGCCAAAGCTTTCTTTTACTATCCTTTCCCAAACAACACAGTCAAGATTATCACCAGCATAGCCTACCCTCGGTGCTGTGCTCATTTGCTTTATATTGCTGGGGTAAGCATCATCACCAGAAACACTTGAGGAGGGAAGGGCTCTTTTCATCTTTTAAATTTAACACTGAACCAGGAAATGCAGGAGAAATGCCTTTGCTTGTCCTGTTTTTTATTCCACGTATCCTTGAGATTGTCAGACTTGTTTCTACATACAAAGACTAACATTTTCAATTCACAAAGGCAAAGCAAGACTATTTTCTGGAAGTAAGTGAAGTTAGTCTGGCAAAAACTGTAACAGAACCAGTGTTTTAAATTTGTTCGGAATGCTGAGGCTGTAGATGAGTGCTTGCCTAATAGGATAAAGGCTCTTTATTTGATTCTGAGCACACCAATATATATCTATATCTATATCTATATCTATATCTATATCTATATCTATATCTATCTATCTATCTAGATAGATAGATAGATATCTATCTATCTATCTATCTAGATAGATAGATAGATAGATAGATAGATAGATAGATAGATAGATAGATATACAGAGAGAGAGAAGGAGGGAGGAAGAAGAAAAGTAAAAAAAAAAATCAAAAGCCCACACATAGGTAGGGTGGTGCATGACTGTAATTGAAAAATGAGGCCAGGGGGCTGGAGAGATGGCTCAGCGATTAAGAGCACCGTCTGCTCTTCCAGAGGACCCGGGTTCGATTCCCAGCACCCACATGGCAGCTAACAACTGTCTGTAGTTCCAGTTCCAGGCAAACACCAAGGCAAATAAATAAATAAATAAATAAAGTATTTAAAAAAAATGAGGCCTGGAGGCTCAATAGCTGAAGATAATCCCCTGCATAGATTTCTAGGCCTGCCTGGGCTATCTCAGAAAAACAAACAAACAAGCAAACAAACAACAAATAGAAACATTATTTGGAGATTAGAATTGCTGCTGTGGTTGGAGTGAAGGCTGCTCTTCCAGAAGACCTGGGTTCAATTCCCGGCATCGACATGGCAGCTCACAGCTATGTGTAACTCAAGTTCCAGGGGACCAAACACCCTTACACAAACATACATGAAGAAAAAACACCAATGCATATAAAATAAAATAAAAAATCATTGAGAAAAAAATCAGTGCAGTCACACATTAAATCAATGTACTATTTACTTGTATTTACTCCAATCTTAGACTGTATTTTACATTTTTTGAGAAGGGGGAATCTTATTTTGTTGCCTGAGCTTGAAGTCTTGGTCTTCCTGTCTCATTCTCTTAAGCCACTGGTACTACAGGGTTATGTTGACTGCACATACAGGAAATTGTCTTGAGAAATAAGATGCTGGAGTTGTGGCTCAGTGGTAGAACACTAACATGGCATATATAAAGCTTTAGGTTCAATCTACAGCATAACCTTTTGCATTCTCCTATTTGGTTTCTTTTCAACTTAGTAGTTTAACATTTGGTAAAGCAATCTCACCAACACAGAACATTTTCCTGGCTACAAGGTCACCAAAACACTTGTTTTAATAGCCTTGCATATCTAATAAATGCACAAGAAATGTGTTCACTCAGTAACGAGCATTAGATCTGATCCTTCAGTGATGTGACTGAGGTCATATTTACTTCCCAAAAGGTAGTTAGTTTCCTAAGTCTATGATAGGTCTCTAGTTGACCAATAGAATAATAGTAGTCAGAGACATTTCCTGTTAGCCAGGTAGACAATGACAAACAGCCTGACAATCTCATGCCTCTTGTTTGTATTAGTGCCTGTGGAACTTCTGTTGGACAGTACCCAGTTCAAGTTTTCCATGTGACCAAGGTAAGGATTGTTAAAAGCTTTTGTTGCATTTCACTGCCTGTGTTTATTTGCATTGTTCCTTTCCAGTGATGAGTCAATGATGCTATTGACAAAAGTAGTTTTGTATTCACACTGGTGCAATTTGCATTTTTCTCTGCTACATAGAGAACAAGGAGAAATTTGCCTATTCAACCAAACTATGAAATCACAGGGGCTCTAGTTCTGCCACTTCACCTCTCTCCGTTCTAGGAGCCATTCAGCAGCTTTCCTCTAATTCTGGTTTTCCCTTAGGTATTTTTCTTTTTCAGATATCACTCTTTTGCATTGTTAATCAAGGGCAATATGATAAATTGTCAGTACTAGAAGGTCCAAAATAGATATTTACAATTATTAATTAGAATTAGAATACAGGTAGTTCTTTACAGTGACTTCTCAAATCTATTTTAAAAATACGTATTGATAAAATCCCAGTGCATTTGTCATGTGGAAATATAAATGTCGCAGGAAGGAAAGAAAAGGACTTTATAGAAATTCTAATGCTTCAAACCAAACAGCTAATTACCCAGATAGCACTGATAAAAATGACTGCAATATATATCTAATTCTGAGACACATTACCTGCTTGAATTGGCTTATTTTAATAAAAAAGTATAGTTTTTTTTCCACACTGATTTGAAGTTTAAAATAAAACCAGAACTGACATTTTTGTTTGCACATTAGAAAGTAAGAAGGCATTTTGGTTAGGTTGGGGATACAGTTGTGTTAGTTACAAGTTTTCAGAGAGTGTCTCATGTAGTTCAGGCTGGCTGTGAACTTGATAGGTAATTGAGAATGACCTTGAACTTCTGCTTCTCCTGCCTACATCTACCAACTTCTAGTCACAGGTGGGCATAACCATACTTGCTTTATGTAGTGTTGGGGATTGAACCCAGAGCTTAGTAGATGCCAGGCAGGCATTCAAGCAAATTAACTGCTGTAGTCCTTATTTAGACATTTTGAAAATAAATGTTGTTTTTGTATCTTTAATAAATGTTTTTGTAAAATCACTATTGTAAGAGGTGGCAAAGTAGAGTAAAATCTGTTTCTTTAATTATCTATAGCAGAACCATGTTTCTGAACTGTATAGCTAAATATGTTAGTATAATATCTTATCTCAAGTAATCCAACTAAGGTCCACATCTATTTTCTAATATCTTAATATTCATACTAGTTATTTTCAAGTTGGTGTTTATTTTCTATGTCTCAAATGAGAATATATTTTCCCTCAGCTCACTCACCAGTTAGGCTAGACTAATTGGTGAGCTCTAGGCCAATGAGAGATGCTGTTGTAGGAATGATAGACATCATTTCCAAGACGACACCTGAGGTCTTCTTCTGGACTCCACATCCATGAACCCACATGTAGAGGTACATTTACACACACATAATTCAAAAAGTATTAGATAATAGCAAAAACCAAATGATTAACACATGATCCAAACAGTATCAGTATTATTATTAATGAGATTAATATAAATATAGTATGATCACCAAGATAATTTAATAAGCAATTGCTCATTTTGCAACATGCTAGTGATAGTATTTTCTGACCTTAGTAAATTAAATATGTATCAACAATATGGAGAAATTAAAAATTTAAGTCAATTACTAATTTGTACAATGGCTCTAATTAAAAAAAAAGACATTTGCTGACTGATGGCATCTTATTGCTTCCCAGCTATATTGCTTGCCTTTCAGTCTTGTATCATACCTAGAAAGACAGAGATACTCCAATGTAAAAAAAAAAACTGTAGTATGTATTTTAATTTAACCCCAAAACTTTATTTCATAATGTAATCAATATTAAAATTAATGTGCATTTTTGGGGGAGGGACCAATACTTCAAAAACAGGATTCAGTTGAGTTGAGCCACATGTCCAGTTCTCAGTGAGCATATAGCATATATTAATACCTGGAGAGCACACCTACACATTAGTAGTAAAGATGGTCGATTTCTAGAGTTTTCTAGCCAGTTTTACATGACAGAAGGTTTTTAAATTTGTAGTGGAATTTATAAATCTTATTTTACTGGATTTAAAAGAGACAAATTAGTTTAAAGGTGACAAGTTCAAGTCCCCTCTAAATCAGCCAATTAATGCAGAAAAAAATTAATGAAAAATTCCCTGTTGGCTTATTTAAGGAGGAAAGGAAAGTCAGTGGTTTGGTGACAGTTGGGAGTCTTCTCCCTGTAAGCTGACTTGTATCATGCACATATTCTATGAAACTATTTTTTATTTTTTTAAAAAATTAACTAATTCCTCCTGCTGGTGCCATTTCTTCACACTTCATCACACTTCTGAATAAGTGATCATGTAGCAGTTAAGATTTCATGTGCTGAAGGCACTGTACCAATGCTTCCCAAATACATCTATTTAAAATACAAAGTAGTTTTATTCACACTTCCAATTTTGGATCCACTAAAGGCATTTGGAGTTGGAGGAGAAAATGCCTGCTGTTCAACTTTTCTTTCCCACAAATTCTCTTTACTGAGAGCCTGCATATTTCTTGCTAAGTTTCTAAAGCACATTAAATTCCCACTAGAAACCGAGTAACTATGCACCCTCTGTAAATAGGAGCCGTGAGCAACTGCTTTAAGATAAAAGATGAATACCGATGCTGCCATGCTCCTAAGTAGAAAGCACTATGCCAACAATAGGCACATAACGGGGTTTGGAAGTGGGAAAACCAGCAACTCAACACATTCTTTGAAAGTCCATGGCTTCATTCCTGGGTTTGGAATCTTAGCTCGATGAAACCACTGAGCTGGATAATACTTGTTGTGAGGCAGTTCTCTGCTTTGGAGATGTTTAGGAGCATTTCCAACTTCTACTCATTATCAATCACCTTCCCACGACTCTAGTACTAACAAGTCAAAAATGCCTCCAAAATCATCAAATGTCCCCTGGGAAACAAGACTCTTCTAAATTGAGATCCAAAGCTTTATTCAAAGCCTAAAAATTAGACATTTGAAATATAGCATTAACTTTAACATCAAGGTCAACCTAACTAATTTAGCAATTTTATACACAGAGTGTACTTCTAAGAGCTTACTTAGATCCTTTGGGAAATGCAAAAGACCCACGGGGTATTTTTTTCCTGCTGTCCCACCTTCTCAATCTCAGAGCTTTCCTTTTACCTTGTCTTCTAATTTATAATGGTATATAATTCATTTTATCTGGAATTGGTTAACATATGAGAATTTCAACTTTCATATGAAAACAGTTAACATACACAGCAGAGACTGAGTGATATAGCTACTTGGACTCTCTTGACTATGTTTAGGGGTGTTGACTAAAACTGATGTACCATGACCAGTATTCTTTAAATAAAGATAATGGTTATGCCATTATCATCAACTTAGAGTGTAAGTTGATAAGAAAATTTCATAATCCATGTCTTAAATAATAACAGAAACCTCTTTACAGCCATAAAAATCCAGTGAATGAACAAAAATCTCAAAACAGAATTTGTACATCCTTCTTTGTTTTCTTAAAATAAACCCCAAATAAAGCATTTTAGCACATCTACTTTCTGTCCTGTGAACAATTTGGATTGTTAAAAATAACAATGTTAATGAAAAAAAGAGTATATCTACTCATTGCTTGTAAATTTTCTTTTGAATGACAGAGTAAGTTAATGGAGTAAAGAACAAGTAAAATGGTAATATAGCAGAGGCTAGGCTGGATAGATTTTTAACTGGAATTGGTGCACGTATGAAGGTGTTGACTTTAATATAAAATCAATAATTTCATGTAGCATGCTGTTTAAACTTTTTAGATGTATTTCAAGGGTGTATGATGTATACAAGCTTCCTCAGGCCTAGTTGTTTGCTTTGACAAAAGCTATGAAGAGGTATTATTCTAAGTACTGATGTTGAAGCTGTCATTTATTGAAGCATACTGTGCTAGACTAAACAAGTGTTCACTCATCTAACACTCAAAGATCGCCTGAGATAAGTGCTGCAACCTTCATCTGACAGGGAAAAGGAAGCTCTGAGTGTTTGAATTGCTTGTAGAAAATGGTGATTCCAACAAAAATGAAATTCAACTTATACATCTTTAATGCAAAAGTTTAAATTCATTCTGGAAATTTTCCTGAGTCTCAGGAGACACTAAGTGAGAGCTGGCCTGATTTCATTTGCCTTTGAATTCTAGGAGGCTAATGCCCTTTTTGGCAAAGAACATAATTTTGCCAAGAAAAAGAGAACCAAGGAAAGAGAAGGAGAAAGAGAAGGAAAAAGAAAAGGAGAGGGAGGAGGAGGAGAGACACGAAACAGTTGTTCAAGTTGGGAGAAGATGGGGTGGGAAGTGATTAAAAAGTAGAGATGGAAACAGAGATATGGAAAGCCAGAGACTTTTCGTAGTGGAGGCACTTTCCAGCTTATGCTGGTAACATACTGTAGATGTGTTATGTCCTTGGATCTCCCACCTCAATGAATCATGTGTTTCAAGCCTTTATAGACCCAATTTAGTATTAGGGCTATCGTTATGAGCTACCAGTATTATATAGTATTAAAAATAATCCTAATTTAATTTATCTAATCTAATTTCTAACTGTGTGAGAATGGGCAGTTTATTTTATTACCATTATTTTCATTATTCTTACATGCTTTCTTTAAAACATAAGCCCAGAATATAATGTAGTGTGACCAGTTTTGTCTGTGTGTAAACACACTAGAAGAATAGAAATTAAGGTGTGGTTTTGAGTAGAAAAAGAACAGCAAAAACTCTAATTTTGATGGCATAATTTTAAAATAGCAAACTAGTATTCTTTTCTTTCAGGCCATTTCTGCAAACAATAAATGTTTTAGAAAACTACAGAATGAATGCAATTTAGACTTTGACAAGGCAACACTGAATAGTAAATATTTTATTTCTAAACCTATAATCTAAGATCAGTAGTGAAAAAGTCTGTCCTGTTAACCCAACTTCAGGAACTTATAACTTGAATTTTTTAAACTTTTGTTATTTTATTTTATGAACAATAGTAAATATTTTTATTTAATTTACTTATACTAAATATTAGGAACAAATGGACTAAAATTTACCCATATGTCAGTTAGTTACTTTCTTACAAAAGGAGAGACATTGAAAATAGAACAAAAATGTCACTAGACAGTGGGAATGTAGGCCTGCTTCCTTGGTGAATTTAGTTCTACAAGGCAGCTGATCTATGAATTGAAAATATTTATAGACTCTGGCATGAATAACTATAAAATCTGGTTGAATGGATTACATTTATATAAAAATGTAAAATATAACAAAGCATTGAATTTCAACAGGATATTGTTTTTCTGATTTAATACCATGTCAGCTTTACACAAACACTGTATGTTTTAATGTCTGGAGTGTAAGTTGAGAGAAGTGTAAGTCTACATATCTCAGTGTAAACTACTTTCAGTTGACCCTTTCTTCTTTATATCATTCTTCTATTTGCTTAAGGAAAATGCCAGGCAGCTTAGTGGTATCATTTAAATCATAGAAGAATACATTAATAGACTTTAGACTTTCTATTTGGACATTTATTTTTTAGCTTAAACAGATATTTGTTGTTGTATTACTGGCCTTTAATCCTAGCTGTGGATTTGAACTGTGAGATTCATTTATGCATTTGCAATAATGCACTTTACCCTTATGGACTGATGGTCACTTGTCATCACTGCCGTGTTTTCAGTTTAAAGGCACAGACTAATGTTTATGTATGACAAAGAAAATACTAGTAATAGTAATAAACTATGTCCAAACACAAATATATGTATTTTATGATGTAGAGACTAGCTTTCTCTTTTATTCTGTTACAAGGTATAACCAATACATGTCCTTGAGCACACTAACGATAGCACCCAAACTGCATCTCGAGCAAGTTAAGTTCTTCCTTAAGGAAAATTTTTAAAAATGAGACTTCACTATTTACTTTTTAAAATCCCAGGAAAGTACATCATTGATAATATTAACTTAAATAGTTTAAAATTTTTATGCATGCTAGCATACCTCTTACAATATTGCTTTTCCTATGATAGTTCCATAATAATATCATATAAGGCTATTATAAAATTACTTTTGAGTTTGTGAACACTGCTGAGTGGAGTAGAACGATTTTCCACTCTTCTTCTAACATTTCTCATCATCATTTGAATTTACTGTGTTTAAGTACAGGTTTGAAGTAACGAACACTTGTTTCAACTCTCCTAGAGTATGTTTCATCCTTGGTCTGTCTCTTCTGTTACTCTCTCTCCACATCTTCCATGTGTAATGTATAATATGACAGGACAGGGAGGAAGGGAGAGATGGAAAGGAGAAAAGGAGGGAGGAAGAGGGAGCCTTAGCATAGAAATTTCCACTCTGTGTCCTAATACTAAAACCTGCATATTCTTTATAAAAGATTAATAAATATCTCTTAGACTCTTTTCTAGTTGAAATTATTTATTCTTTCCAATTTATAGTACAGCAAGAGGGTATGAAAATCTCACTTCAATGCATTATACTGGTTTTCTTTCTGGAGAGTAATTCCTTTTGGCAGAGTGGAGATAATTTATATGGAGATAACTATAGTTCAAGGTAAACCATATTAAATCTGAGACCATTATTTTAGCAACATTTGTCCCCTCATTACTGGAGCAGTACAGTCTAAAAACAGAGGAAAGCTATCTGAGTGCATATTTTATAAGCTTCATATTCATTATTCATGCATTCCATTGGAAATAGAAGAAATACATACACATGGGCTTTCCTTCAGATATGTGTTCTGAGCAGTATATGCAGCATCCACCTCAAAGTGTGCTTTTTCAGTGGGGGTGAATGGATGTTCATTGAAGATAGCAAAAGGCCTTCCTTGGGGAATTCTTACAGTAATGCTCCAGAGGGTTCTAAGATTCACTAGAGTTTAATTTTCTACTCTATGAATTAGGCCTGCAGCATTTTCTCCAAGGATAATTTGAGTGAGGATAGCACTGAGATGTTTCAAACTAATATTTGCTTCATGTTTAGTGTAAATATAAAAAGATAAAATAAAATTGACACCTGGTTAATTTTGGAGGGGTCCATAGCACTTATGTTTTTTGAGTTAAGTAAGATTTATGAGCAAATATTATGATTATCTTTAAATTGTACCCATTGTGTGTCAAGGACCCTGTTAGAATTTCAAATAGGCATCATCTCTTGAATTCTTTTAGTAACCATGTAAATGAAGCCATAGTCAAATCTTATTTATTTTTCTGTGTAAGTAAACTGTTTTAGATGACTTTCAAACTATGGACTGAGATAGACCTCAGAAGCTGGAGGAGTCTGATAAACATTGCTGAATAACTCAAAAGCTTTTAAAAAATATTTAGACATAAATATATTTAGATCTAGAAAAATAAAATTTAAGACCCTTTAAACATTAAAAAAAAAATGCTGGGTATTATGCACATATCTTTAATCCCAGCAGAGGAAGAAGGATTTCTGTGAATTCAAAGCTAGCCTGGTCTTCAAAGTGAGTTCCAGGACAGCTAGACCCTTGTGTTGAAAAACTAAAAAAAGCAACACCTGACTCAGTCTTGAGGTTGGGGGGGAGAAAACTGGATCTGCCAGGAGTGGAGGCTGAACTAAGCAATATTGGATCAGCAGGACCTTGGGACTGCCTGCTACCTGCCCAGAGAGGGAATGAGGAGTTGTGGAGAAGAGAGAATAACCTGATGTGGTGGGAGGGGGAAGGGACCTTGAATAAGGATTACAAGGATAGAAAGTGTGACTTCTTTGTTCATAATAATAAAATAAAAATAAAAAAAGAAAAACAAAAAAATTTAATTTGTTGTTCAAGACTTGAATCTGAATACATTAACACTTAAGACATAAGACAAAAAACATCTGTGTCACATTCTTGAAGCTAAATGTATAGCACAATTGATAGACAGTATTAGAATGTCATTTATTGTGCCATCATAAAGATGCACCTATATTTTCTGCACCCAATTTAGGCACAGAAAATAAAGCAGTTCCAAAGGAATTTTCAGATTGTGGAAAAAGACAACTTTCTCAGGAAGTGGCTCTGCACCTAGACTGAAGACTACAATTTCTTGGGGCCACTATGTGATTATAGCTGACTCACATGCAGCTCTGAATTGTTTCCCACACTAGGAACAAGATTCTGCAATTGTTTGTTCATGTGACTTAAATAACATGAGGTACAGGAGATATGAGGGATGAAGCAAAGAGAAAATTCGATGACTATGTTATCAGAGATGTCATAACTGAGTCATAGTGATTGATGTCACTTCAAAATAGATTTCTGAGTGTCTAGGGAAACATAAGCCTTACTATATAGTTGCCCCTGGTTATTGGTCACCAGATTTTTCTCTTTGTGAAAATTTAATTGAGTCTCCCTCATGTCAAATAGCACTGGAACCTATAAACATCTCAATCTACTTTTGAATACAAGGTCTCCAACAAGTACTAAAAGAAACCATTATATTCATGTTAACTGTTTTTTAAAATGTAAGCACTAAATAATTAAGTAAAAAAATATAATACAGCAGTTCCAATTAGGAACAGAAGTGAATTATAAACTATAATAATTCCAAACTAGAAAAGCATATAAACACCTCTCAAACGCTGTAGAAATACTCAATTTGCACAACTTCAAAGCAGCTGACTTATCACAATAAATTTCATTTGTGATGATTTTGAATTAAGAATTAGTTCTCAATCACATTCTAAGATAGAGCTTGCAAGATAAAACCACATAACCTGAAATAAACTCAGAATAGACACTAACTGAAACTCAATCCCCAGCTGCTGTCAATCTGCTGGGTGTGGGAATAGCTACATGCTACCACAGTTTACACTTCTTTCCTGTCAATCATCTTACAGATGATCATAGGGAAGATGAAAGAATGTAGTTTTATGTGGTTTGATTGATGGAAAGCTGCTCTCTACCCTAATGAAAAGTTAGAATAAATTATAAGTTGCACAGTTTGTAATTCTTTTGGAGAAAGTCAAGGAGTATAAGTTCTTCATTGTTTAAATGCTCATTTGAAAATTTAAATTTACCACCATACCTAGCATGTGAAGTACTAATTTTTGATAACTTTTCCTTCTTAATAGATAAGATTTCTTTTGATCATAAGTGAGGAATATTGTTTTGATAGGGGTTATTTTCTTATCAAAGATTTGTCATCATGTCATAAGAAGTTTAAAGAAAATAGGTTAACTGCGCATTGTTTTGCAAAATATTGCTGGTTTCTCCAAGTTTAGTTCTGAAGTTAGATTGAGCATGGAGAAAATTTAAATTTTCTTGTACCTATTCTTTCATTCAGAGTTTAATTCCTGCAACTAATGGGAACTAAACACTACGTGTTGGAAACTGAGTTAGGGAGTAGACATGATAAATCAGTGAAAATGCCAAACTGACTCAGTCCCTCACTTACATTATGTTTTAGTAATATGTACTACCCTTAAGTATTATTTCCAATATATGTGCAACAGTTATTAACTTTTTTGACTTTTAATAGCAAGCACCAAATGTTTAAATTATTGATAGTCCTAAGAATTATATGTCTCAGTGAATTAATCTGAAAACTAATCATAAATATTTTATAGGTGTATAAAAAGAAATTCAAATTATGGTTCATTATTAGAATGTGTATGACTTTGCCTTGCTTGAAATTACATGAAGAATGCTCAAAGTATTCACCTCTCAAAATATAAATTAAAAAGTTTCTGGTAAGTAAAAGTCAACAACTATTAATATTATTACCATATTGTAGTCATATAAATAAAGGAATTATAAAAGTTAAAAGAGGAAAAGGCCAAAGTGGAGCTTTAGGTTAAAAACAAACACTTGCTATTCCCTTTCCAAATTCCTCAAATACACAAACTAATAATGTTTTATAATAATTTTATTCTATAATAATCACAAAGTTATACAATACATGAATTTATAAATTTATATTCTTGGTTTTTTGTTTTGTTTTGTGTTTTGAAACAGGGTTTCTCTGTGTAGCCCTGGTTGTCTTGGAACAGGATTTATAGATAAGGCTGGCCTTGAACTCAAGATTTCAGCCTGTCTCTGCCTTCCTAGTGCTGGGATTAAAGGCAGTGTATCACTACCACCACCACTCAGGCTTATATTTATGTTTTTAAAGTTGTTAGCCAGGATCAACACCAGTGTTCCCTTCTTCATGTAGTAGGGAGTTTCAGAGAAAGACACACATTCAGAACCATGGACAGAATACCCAAGCCAACACAAAGGCTACTAAAAGTATTTCCTTATGTTAAGGTTAAGAAATAAACTTAGGAAACAAACAGGCAAATAAAAACAAACAAGCTAGAATGAAAAGCCAACATCAGAGAAAAACCCGACAAGAAACACATACACACAGATTCAAGAAGAACTCATAAAACACAAAATATTTTGATAGAAGAGATTGGTAGGGAAGATCTGTGAGGAAGTAAAGGAGGGAAACCATGATCAGAATACATTGAATGGTAAAAGTATTTTCGTAATAGGAAAAGAAATAACCTTATGTGTGAGAGTTGTTGTGTAAATGTATCAGTTAAGACTAGATTCTAGAATTCTACATTTTGATTGGTTATGGTTTTCTGTAATGGTCTCTATCTTTTGCAAAGAGAAGTTTTCTTGATGAGGGGTGAGGACTATACTTGTCTATGGGTATAAAAATAAATATTTAGAATGTATTTAATGTATTATGGTGGCTTATAAAAGTGGTGGTTGGAGGTAGTTCTCAAAGACCCATGACTTGGTTTGCTTTGTTAGTTTGCTAAGTTTTCAAGTACCAGGCAGGATTTACTTCTTGTTGAGTGAGTTCTAGGTCCAATTAGAGAGCTTTTGGTTATTTCCTGAATATGTGTGCCGCTATTGAACCCTTCTTTCAGTTTATCATGCCATGATGGTGATGGTTGTGGTTCCTAAGCATCATAGATGGGAAGCACAGTTGGTTGCTTCCCTATTTTGGAAGCTTACCTGATGCATTCTGGTACCAATGAAGCTGGTCTTCAGTTAAGGGGCTTATAGGTCACTTTCAGCCTAGGGTCCTCTGCCTCCTGTATCTCAAGTGCACAGTGTGTTCAGAAACAGAGACTTAACTTTTCCTACCCCAAGGGATAATTAAAGTCAATAGAAATAGTCTTTAATGTTTTGGGAGTCTCTTGAACAGTCCTGATCAACAATTCAAAACAGGGATTATCAAGTCTAGTGCTGAGGTTTATATTATGTGGTCTTTAGCTTTTGGAGGGAGCATTGGTGACCCAGATGAGAGAATTTCAGAGTGATCACAGAAAAGAGGGTGGGAAGATTGTAAGAGGCAGAGGATCAGAGTTTGCTGTGAGATTGTATGTCCTAGGAATGGTAAAAGCTCTATGCATCAAATTTTATTAACATGACTGTCTAAACATGAGCTGAACAAGGACAACAGCAATAAACATGCTGATCTTCAACTGTACACAAAGAACTATAGGCAAGGAAGCAATGCTCAAAAGGGGAAATGATCTTCTCCAGGGCAGCACACTAACTGATTATCCAGTAATGAATCATCAGCCCTGAAACACACGTACAAGTAAAACTGCACAGATTGAGCTGTGTGTATTCATGTATTTCAGAATATGTATGTATATACATACACATAAATGCATATAACAACAACTATTGAAAAAAAGGCCATAAATTTGAAAGAGAACAAGAAAGGACATACAAGAGGGTTGGAGGAAGAAACGGGAAGGGAGAAATGACATAATAACATTATAATCTCAAAATATAAAAGGCATAATTACAAAAAAAGAAATAACCTTATAGTATCCATCTTTCTTTTCAGTATACCAAGAAACAAATGAATACAAAAGGATGCTCATCTAAATAGTATAGACTTTAAACTTCTCTCCCCTTCTATCTTATGGAAGCATAATGGTCCTTTCAAAGGCATGTGTCATTTTAATAAATGCATCAAAGGTGTCATTAGGTTTAATAGTACCTACTCACTCAGACTATTATTCCATACCTTTTAAAGTTAGTTTAATGTGTATTAATGGTGGAAAATGGATAAAATTATAAATTGAGTTTCCTTGAGCACATATTAAACCAAGAAAGTAGGAGAAGGTTAGTTAACATTATCCTCTACCCCACTGTCTGTTCATATTACAAAATACGTCACTCTGCCCCAGAGAAAGAAATTCATTGTTAGTCGGTTGAGCCTACAGTGACTTTTATGACTCTCACTCAGGAAAATGTCTTTGGTTGGGTCATCAAAGGTTCATCATTTTCTGTGGGGAATAAGAAAGAATGTTCTCTTTTGACATTAAATTCTTATTGTATGCATTATTTTTTTTGAGAAATAGATAGCTTTTTATTGTCAATTCTTTCTCTATTCCACTTGCAGTTCAACTTACGGTGCAAAATCCATCTCATTCTGCCATCATTATCACAGTCTATAATGAGCTCGTTAAATATTGAAGCAAACTATTATAATAAACATTATCACTGATAATACAACTAATGTGAATAGTTGAAAGATTCAAAGTTTTGATTTCAGAAATATGTGATACCAGTAAGACTTCATTTCAGAGTGTAAAGAAGACTAGGAGGTCACTTAGCTGTAACTTGCAAAAATATTAAGAAACAAAACACGTTCATCTTAATTATATTTGAAGGAAACAAAAATAATTTCAGAGGTTAAAACTGCAGAACAAAGCTTGCAAGTGAGAAGCTGACTTGGGATGGATAATAGCGAGAAAGTACTTGCTTCATTTGACAGCTGGAAGATTATGGACAGGCTTCAAGGTGTCATGTGTTATCAACAGAGCAAAATCACAGCACCACTATGGGCACCTCTAAAGAACCATGGAGAAGAGAAAAGATCCCCACTGCACCCTCCAAAAATCAAATGTCAAAAGAAAACATCTAATTTTGCTGTTTCAAAACTGGAGAGGGAAGATCCATTAAAACTGTTGAAACTTATATTTTCTAATTTTAATAATATTTAAATATTTAAATTTTATTTACTTAAGTCTTTACATTTAAATTATTAAATTTAATATTTAAATTAAAATTTAAATTTCTTTTAATTTTTATTTAAATACTTAACTACTTTTATATCACATTTAAATATTTTAAATATTTAAAAAAATTTAACTGACAAGAAGTACTTTCTGATCAATTAGTAAAGGAAACATTGATTCTTAGAGATTGGATTTTGCTCAAAATAATATCTTGGTCCATACCTAGCTCACTTTACTGTTATGTATTTATCCACAGCTAGTATGGGACTAGTAGAACTGGAAGGTGGTTTAGTGCTTAAGTCACAAATCTCAGATGTTTTTGTTTAAGACAGTCAATACAAGTGAGCTAAGTGGTCAGTGCACCACAGCAAAATGGCAGTGGATACCCTCCTTAGAAATACAGGTGCCCACACTAGCTATAACCTGCCAGGTTCTCTGAAACTAGAAATAATGATTTCTAAAAGCAAATTCTCTTTTTAAGTTGGCTTTAATTTTAATTTAATTCCAAATTTTTAAAAATTTTAATTTCAATCTTTTGTAAGTGAATGTCTTGCTGATTTTTAAAATGAAGCAAATATATTTGGGAATTGAATCTGGCTCATAGGCTGTCTGTTAGCCTGGGACATGTGGGAAAGCATATGTACTTCAGTGAGGCATCTGGAAAGTTTTACATGATATTAATGCTGAGATTTCTGGTTGGGTGCCAGGAGATATACTGTGCTTATGTGAGTTCTGAGTTGATTTCAAAATAAGGATACTTGAATCTCTGTAATGCTGGAATGGGCTGGGACTCTGCTAGTCACAATGAGGCACTTGGCAAGATCAGATGAAAACCTGATGAGGGGTCAAACGTGTAGGTTAGTATTAATGTGTTATTAATAGTAGGCCTCCTTCTTTTATCACTCCCTGGAGTGATGCAAGTCAAACTTTGCACTGTCTCCCAGTGTGCTACTGTACAGCTGGGGTTCACAGATGATTTCCATGTAACTAATTAAAAGTTATATGTGCGTTTTTCTACACAGTTTATAAGAAAAATTAAAACATATAAAACCTTTTTTGTGGGTTTCATTCCATACATAAAATCTAGTGAAAGATAATGTATGTTTACATAATATTAAGTAAATACAGTAGCTTATATTCACGTATGGTGAGAATTATAAAGGACACCAATAAAACTAGCATTTTTGGAGTCCTGTATTTTGTTGTTTGTTCTTTTAAAAATATTTATTTTTATTTTATGTGAATTGATGTTTTGCCTGCATGTGTAACTGTGTAAGAGTGTCAAATCTTGGAACTACAGACAGTTGCTAGCTGCTATGTGGATGCTGGGAATAGAACTCAGGTATTTTGTATGCCGAAAGCCTATATAGAGACTTGTCTGGCATTGCTAAGAACTTAGTGTACAAGACTAGCAATGATTTAGCGTTGGGACTCTGTTAAGATTTCATTTGAATACTACAGGGCTTCTTCCATTGGTAGTCAATCTTCAAAGTAGAAACTCCTTAAAAGGCTAGACATGAAAAATTGAAATTTGATCTATATTCCCCATTTTCTTAAAGAGAAAAACATTTAGTTTCTTTCTATAGAAAATATGCCCTCTCTATCACTTCTGCAAGGTGGGGGTGGCTGTGCATTCAGGTGCCTGAGGCACAGAAATACTTTGTGAAGATGGAAGGAATGTTATAGATTCAGAGCCTCTGTATTTTCATGTGGGAAAAAAAATACAGGAAAAAAACCCCTCAAGTTTCTACTTTAACATAGAAAGCATGTCAAAAATTATTTGCTCCTCATATTCCCATAATTAAAGGTGAAACCCCACTGAAATTAGTATACATTGTTAATATACTGTTCAGTTAGGCTATGCTGGTATCCTGCATAAGTAGTAATACCTAACTAAAATGTGTATTTTACAACCCAATACAATATCTCATATTTAGAAATTTGGTCTTTAACAATATCAGTATAGAAGTATGCAAATATTAGTTTATATAACAAGTATTTTAAGTATGTAGTAAATATTTTAGATAGCATATATATTAATGAAAAGCATTTTGCAGGTGCTTAGGTTTATAAAAATAGGCAATGTTGGAATTTGCTGTACTTGTAAGATGACCTTAAAGAAAGGTTTTTAATTGTGAAATAATTATAGGTAGTATCAAAGAAAGTACAGAGAGATCCCATATACTCTCCATTTTCCCCCAACAATTATATTTTTTATAGCTTATAGCATGACATCTGAATGAGGAATTTGACATTGGTGTAATGTGTGTAAAGACCTGACATTTTGTCATATGTAACATCACAATCAAGAAGCACAACCATACTATCTCAGAGAAACCCCATGTAATATATTTAGAGTCACACTTCTCACAGGTGAGACTAAGCTCAGGAAATCACTACTAGTTTGTAAAAACACTTACTTACTAAAGGATACATAAACCTCCCACATCTGGGCTTTGGGGTGTGCTGATTTGAAATTTGCCATTGGCTTATTATTCATACGTCTGATGACTTTTTCTGCCAGCCTCAGATGCTCATCTACAAAATTAAAGTTTGGCGACTGTGATGTCTCATCTCAGCATGTAAAGTTGCTTGTCTCACAGACGACTAACCTGAGCTTCACCCCAAGACCCATATGGTTGAAGGAGAGAACCAACTCTTAAAAGTTGTCCTATGAATTCTACACAGGATCCATGAGCTGCATGCACCTAAAGTACCATGCATATGCACACATACAGATACATAAAAATATAAAATTGGGGCCCGATATTTTCAAAGTGGCAATACTTTATATAACTGATTGTTTAATTTTATTAAGATATTATTTTAAAGACTAACTATATTAAAGTCCACATTAACAAAATACAACTTAAAGTAGATTGAATGCTATGCTTTACATGTACTCTCATTTAAATAGTGCCATTATCAAATAAAGTAACCAAAATTTGCATTATAATAATATGGTGCTTTCAAAATGACAAATATACTAGTCTCTCAAATGCCACTCAGAGAAAATTTGGCACAGAAATTTAAGTCTACTTAAATCCTTTTTGCCTCAAGCGTTCCCTTTCTTTAAAAGACACCATTCTTTTACTATACCTGATTAAACAACTAGGCTGGCATTGCTGCAGCAGAATGTAACATGCAGATTCTGAACTGCAGGGTGTTCGAGTTTGGCTCCTTTTTAGTTATGGACATTTAGGAGAAGAGTTGCCCATGCTCTGTGATCACTAAGTAAGGCACTGAGGAGGACCCTGACAATCAGCAGCGGAGAGTCCCTCACTTGTCTCCACCACACTGGAGAAGATAAAAGCACCAGGAAAAGAAGTGGTCCCTAGGTTGCTTCTTCATTTGAAGATTTTGCTATCTCCCCACACAGCTATATAGGGCTCGAGATTCCTGCATTTGTCTACTTCTACCACCCATTCCCATTATATATTGACAACGGTTGACACCACCCATTTTGACAATGATCTATCATTTTCAACAACTCCAAATTTATCTTTTTCATCTCGGATAATCTTTATGAAAAATCAACAAGGAAACACAAACATGAAGGCCGGGAACTTGAGAAGGATCCATCCACCAGAGACCTTTTGGAGAAAACCTTTTCCTGAACCTTCCCTTTTGAAAGGCGCCATTTTCAAGCCTGTCTTTTGAGAAACATCTGGCAAGGGACATCCAAAACTGCTGGCCAATATGCTGGTCTAGCCAACCTGACTGTTGCAGATTCCAGTCAGATTGTTTCAATAACCAATCACACAGGATCTCTTTCTCCTTAGTGTCCCTCTGTGAAGAGCACCCCTGTGTCCAGTTTCCTATGACTTCCTTCAGTTTGTCCAGAGCACCCTGGGTACCTCCTTAAACGAAAGGGGGTGGTTCTGTCCTCTCTGTCCTCATTGAACCTAAGGCATTGGTTGCCCTCCGGTGCCTACAGGCACTGACACCAAAGCGTGCATCTTACCGTTTCCTTTGCAGACCGTGTCCATCGTGCTGTCCAGAAGGTGTCCCCGTGCGCCCTGGAGGCTGGCACCGAGCTGGGCCGCCGGCCTGCGACACGGCGCGTGACAGCGGGTTTGCGCTTGGGCTGGAGGAGCCGGACCTGGCCCACTCCGCCCGCGCCAGCCCGGTTAGCACACGTGGTGCGGCGGCAGCCGGTGTGCTCCGGTCCTCTCGACCTTTTGGCTTCTGGAGCCAGCTCGGCAGCACCTGGGGCTTCGGAACACGTGGGGACACGCACCGGAGACCGGAGACTCGGCACGGGTAGGTGGGGGCGCAAAGATGCTGGCGACCAGAGGACCCCCAGAGATTTTCTTTGGGGCTCCCAAATGGAAGGTCAGGCCGTTGTCACCAGGGCCTGTGTAGCTCAAGAGCTCTCTCGGCTTCAGATTTAGCTCCCGGCGGGGTGTCGCACTGCAGTGCCTCTGGTTCCCGCCAGTTGGGGGAGCCTCATCCAGGGCGGGAGATGGGTGTCTGTGTGCCAGGTTCCACTGAAGCCCCAGGGGTGGCCGTGGGCCTGGGGCAGGAGTACTGGGGAGAAGGAGTTGTAAAGCCTTGAAAACAGCTGCAAGGACCTAAGGTGGCCTTTAGGACAGCGTGTCCTTGGAAAAATTCCCCTCACTATCAAAGGCTGCTGGGGATCACCTAAGAAAACAACACTCCTAATTGAGAAAAGCACTTAGCAGCTACAGACCCTTTCAAAGTTTATCAATGACCTTGCTTACTGCCTCCAAGCAAGGTGTCTTAAGTGCTCAGATTTCTGACCTGGGAACATACATGACCTTTTACCTTCTGGTTCGTAGAAGATAATAGCAAACAACAACAATAATGAATTAACTTCTTTGATAGCTAATGGAATACAGATATAATTTGTGCTGTTTAGCAAAGGTTGAAAAGACTCAGGGGACTAGGGAGAAATCGTGTTTTAATTTACCAGTCCAAATGCAAAACTAAGGATCAACTTCTCTACCTGCTGTTTTGGAAAGGTCAGATTCTGAAGAGACCAATAGGAAGATGTTTACTTTCATCAAAAATACTACAGTTTCACATAGTTCACCAAAAACTTTCAAGTTCTCTAGAACTCTGGGGGACTAATCTCCTCCTCCCATAAACTAAGGGGTAAAGGACATCCACCAGAGCTGGCTAAAGAGTTCCCAGGGAGTTTCTTGCTGTGTTTTGCTTACTTTTACTCTGCATGTGTGCCCCTGCAGGAATCATGCTGCAATAACAGTTATCCCATCCCCCTGCCTCTGGATAGCACCATAGTCCCTAGATCTCTGACCACAGACAGTTTCATAAATCCCTTTCTCCTTCCCAGACATCTGCTACTCCCTCCCTCCACTTGTCTATTTTCTTTTAAATCTTGACATTAATATGTCTTAGATATACTTTGCCCCACTCCCTCCACTTCTGTTGAGGATCCATTCATTGATTTTTAATGGATAGATGCAAGTTCCCTCTGTAGCTTTTTATTATAACTGCTGAATGTCCTGTATTTTCTTCATCAGCTTGGCTTAGGGTCTGCCAGGACAGTGCCCTAAAAATTTGGTTTCCTCTGTCAACAGCCCAACCCACTGAATTTTTAAAGCCCCACCTTTACGATACAAATTTACCTGTTTGGCAGGAAACATCACTAAGTGTGTATACAGAAGACTGAAAAATTAGGAACCACAAGTGTGGTATGTTGGTTGTGAGCATTGGGGGTGAAAGTGATAATGGAAGAAGTGGAAAGGAGTACCCTCTGTGCTGATTGATGGACAGTTCCAGACCAGACTATCTAGGCTAGGGTTTGGAAAACTAGAAATGGAAAGTGAAGGGAAATCTTGGTAGGGATGCTTTTCATGAGAGCGGTGCAGGGCTGCTATATTGTGGAACCAGGCTTTCCAAGAGTTTTGTTCCTCACTTCTTGACAACATACCGCACACACACACACATATATATGTATATATATGGATTTTTTTGAAATTGAGAATGTAACAAATGCCTATAGCCTAACTTGAAGTTAAATCTTTACTATTTATATTTAATTTTTGACAATTTCACACGTAAGTATAGTAGCTATGTAATTCCTGTTCTTCCTCTTACTCCAAAATTCATGATCTTAAAAAAACTATTATCATATAAATATGTATGTGTATGCATATATGTATATACCCTACCAAATAAATTTAGTGTTGCTTATATGTATATGTGTCCAGGGATGACCACTTGAGTTTGGATAACATATGTGGGAGGTGATCTGTGGAGGAAATTGACTGCTTTTCAGCAGTCATTGAACACCTGGAACATTTCAGCTAGAGGTGGAACTATAGAGAATTTCTCCTGTTCATACTGGCATGCTAACTGGTAGTTAAATCTTTGCAATTGTCTAATTCCTACTCATTGCAGCAGCTTTCTGGAGGCAGTCATTTATTCAAAGTAATATACAAATGGGAGAAGTAGTCAGTCCTCTTGTATTGGGAAGGGGTAATTTTGATCTCATGGGTCTTTTCAGGATTTGTATTAGATATTTTCCTCAGTACTGTGATAAAACACACAAGGGAAAAAAACCTGACAGAAGAGAGAATGTATTTGGTCACATTCTGAGATGATACCTCCATAACAGAGAGCTCACATGGTAGGCAGATACCTCCATAACAGAGAGCTCACATGGTAGGCAGATAGATACCTCCATAACAGAGAGCTCACATGGTAGGCAGATACCTCCATAACAGAGAGCTCACATGGTAGGCAGATAGATACCTCCATAACAGAGAGCTCACATGGTAGGCAGATACCTCCATAACAGAGAGCTCACATGGTAGGCAGATACCTCCATAACAGAGAGCTCACATGGTAGCATGTAGAGTGGCTGTCATACTGTGTCTGCAGCAGGAGACAGAGAGATGAGTATTTGCTCTCAGATTCCTTTCTCTTTTATATTCAGCCTTGCCTTCCAGTCCAAGAAAAGGGACTATATACTCAAGGTGAGTCTCCCTCCTTAGTTACATTGAAAGACCCTTAGAGACCCCAGCCCCAAGAACTGACACAAGAATCACTGGCTGTAATTAACAAGAGGTTATTTTAATACACAGGTGCCTGTGGGCGATCAGCAGCTTCAGCTAACTGAGCACGCCGGCACAAAGAACAGCCCCCTTTTTATACCGAGAGAGAGAGAGAGAGAGAGAGAGAGAGAGAGAGAGAGAGAGAGAGAGAGACTCATCAGCTTAAACATAAAGGCATATATCTCATTAGCTACTTTGAACTACAAACAAAGTTCTGATAAGGGGTAATGTTGTAATTTATTTACAAGGTTCATCTATGGGGCAAGGTTGTAAAGTTTTTGATCCTGGGAATGCAGTGAACATCTGGTTAGGGTTAAGATTAGGCACTCCTGGTCTCTTTTTACCCTCCTGTGACCTTCCTTATCTTTTTTCAAAGGGCCCTAACTGTCGGTTTCTTGATTTACCGAAGTTTTGCCCGAAAGATGACTTCCTGCTAATTGGCCAGTTGGCTCCTGTCGATTTCTTGATTCACTGAAGCTTTGCCCACAAGATGACTTTCTGCTAATTGGTCAAATGGTCTTGTGGAAAATTTTCACTGTTTTGATTTGAGGTTGGGGCCTTTCAACATGTCTCCAGAAACTTCCACTCAGACTTGTTCAGAGGACAGTTTCTTAGACAATTCCAAGTCCATTCAAACTGACCTTAAAGATCAGCCATTGTGAAATACAAACTGGCAGAACGCCTCTTAAAGGTTCATTCTAAAAACCTATATGAAGATTGGAAAATAGTGTGAGAATTCCTTAAGCCGTATATGTGTAATGGTCAATATTAGTAGAAATAACATTTTAAATAATTGCCGGTATACACCATGATTATTAAAATTTGAAATACTATCATGCTTTATTCATAATAGATTTGTTAAATGAAATGTGAGAAATGACGAATTTGAAAAAAATCTCATAACCTCTGTGAGCTTATAGAGGCTCATCTGTGAGGCAGAAGAATTTCAATGTCTGGGGAATTTCAGGTGAACGTCAAAGGAAACTACAGAAAAAAAAGTGCTCTGTGGATTAGTATTACCTGTGTATTATCATGTAACAACAAAAGAGACTCAAATCACATAGTGGATTGAGCAGAAAAGGAATATTTTCAACTTGAGAGAGTTTTGCACATACACACAGTTGTAGAATTTTTGCATGGATAGGGAATTTATAGATTGTTAATTTGCCATGCACCCTGTCTTTTGAGGCAGAGTTTCTCTATGTAGTCCCAGCTCTGTCCTGAAACTCACTCTGTAGATCAGGCTGGCCTTGAAATCTGAATTGCCTAATTTTGTATGTGATAAAACAAATATCCATAGGTTGTCTGCTATCTTATTAGCACACCTAAGAATACTATTTAAAATTCTATAATAAAAAGATAGAGCAACCAAAGAAAAGAAACAATGAATTTGAAAGAAGCATGGGGAGGGGTATCTGGGAGGATTTGGAGGGAGGTATAAGTATTGTAATTATATTTATTATAATATTTCATACTATATTATATTATGTTGTAGATGATAACATATCTCATATAATCTAAAAAAAAAAATTTCTATAATGGTGGTGCCATGGAAGTAGCAGTAAGTTTATTGAGCACCTATTATATTGCAGCTAGTTGCTAGAAATACAGTGAAGTACAAAATAACTAATATGCCTTCCTTCTAAAACCTGATGCCCTAATGAAGAGAGTTAACAGTCATTTTACCCACTAAGTGTCTGAAAATTCTTAGATTTGGAGTTGTAGTAATTAGTTCAGAGGCTAATTGTGATGAGAAGTGAAAACATTTCAGGCTGGTTAGATATCAAGCCAACAGAATTTACTGGTCATTTCAATGAGAAGTCTATGGGGGATAGAGAGTCAAGAACGTCAGACTTTTTGCTTGAACAACTGAGTGATTAGATACATAGCTTCCTTAGATGGGGCAGGATTGTAGTGGTGATTGCCATGGGGATGGGAGAAAGATGATGTGGGATGTCCTTGTGTACATTGTGTATTATCATTGAATAATAAAGGAACTGTTTTGGCCTATGGCAAGACCTCTTAGAGTAGATGGGAAATCCAAGCAAAGATAAAGTGAGAAGGTGGGCAGAGTCAGAGAGTGAGGTCAGCAGACACAGAGGAAAGAAGACCAGAATGCTGCTCTGAGAAAAGGTACTAAGCCACGTGCCTAAACAAGCTAAGAATAATGGGTTGAGTGAAGATGCATGAGCTAGCTAGCAATATGCCAGAGCCATAGGCCAAACAGCATGTAATTAATATATGACTGTGTGATTATTTGGGATCAAGCAGCTGTGACCACTCTATTTGGGAAAGCTGGTCTGGATCTTGGGGTTAGTCTGGGTCAGAAACTTTATACTACAGAAATGATTAGTTTTTCTTTTTTTATATACAGTATTTTAAATAATAATCAGGTGCCACAAGGGATTGTTATGTTGGAATCTGAAACTCCAAAGAGACTCAGTAAAGTTGGGAATCTGTACTTGAGAACTGTATTTGAATATGAAATTTCGTCATTGAGAGTTGGTTCTGCTGTGTAATTGTAACAGACTTCTGTTAGCATGTTTGATCATACTGTGCAGTTTGGGGCTAAAAGGTGGATGCAGATAGTGTAGTAGTTATGTGTAAAGGAGGCAGAGATTCTTATCAAATTGGAATCAATATCTTTAATCATTTTAAGTCAGGCATGCCAAGCTTATAATGCACTAACGTAACTGTTGGCCAAGAATTCAGCACAATAGCAAGTTTCTAAGTTTGAATACAAGAGATCAGGGCTGTGCCCATCATGGTGGTGTGGCATTATACATTGTGATTGTGATCAGGACACTATTTTGTAGATTAGCTGTAGTTATAAAAGTTGATAAGAAAGTCTTCCATGATGTTAGGGCTCTAGTGCTCTTTTCACAGTATAGCTAATATAGAGACATAGATGTAGAGAACATTATGGATGGCACAATGCCAACAAATCAATGAAACCCTAGAGAGGACAGCTGTAACATTTAAAAGGTAAACTGTAATAAACAGGGCACACCTAGTGGTGACATGGCTTCAAGGTGTGTATATTTAGAAATTTAAAATCCTTCTCCTGTGACTATTTCAAATAATTGATTGCTAGGGAGACTAAGAGTTAAGTAACTTAAGAAAAATGGTACCACTGACATTTCTTATTATTATTTCTGTCAAGACTTTGCTACCTTGCAGTGTCTGGCATAGAAAGTCATGGTTATGTCTGTGTCACATTGATTAGCTGACATCTTAATGCAGTAAGTTTTTTGCCTTGCATTATGTGTTTCTCTAAATTATTATATAACATCTAGTCAGTCCTATTATTTCTTGAATACAGTAAGTTGTTAATAAAAATCTATTTCATCAATGTGTTTTAAAATGTGATAACACATTATCTCAGAGCAGAGAACTCCCTAAAATTCCTGGGAAGGTACCTCTTGCCTCTGAAGGCAGCACATTATACACAACCATGGTTGAGTAGCTGAGACTTAAAGGAAATATGGAGATCAGTGAGATGAAACCTAGGAGGATGCTCTGAAATCCCCAAAGTTCTTTGCAGATTTAAGTTGTAATTATTATTCTTTCCATCAAGTTCATTTGTATCAAGAACTTTTTCATCTACCTTTCTCTTTTTTTATTATTGAAAATGAATTTTTCATACAATGTATTTAAAAGTTTCTCCTCCTGAATCCACACCCTTTAAGTCCTTCCCTAGAAAACAAACAGATATGTAAGGAATTATAATAAAATAAAAATACAGTAAGATAAAACAAATAAAAACAAACCAAACCAAATAGGAAAACATAAGAAACACATATAGATGCAGAGACATATAGGCTCACACATACAGAGTCACTGTAAAACATAAAACCAGAAGCCAAAGTATATACACCAAGGACCTGTAAGGTGGAAAAACATGTCCTGACAACATTATGAGACAATGAACCCCCAAAGGTACTGTCCAGTAAATTTTGTGTTGGCTATCTACTTCTGAGCATTAAGCTTACCCTTAAAAGGGTTTTTTGTCTTCATTAAGGCTCCCTTGGAAAAATCTAATTTTTCATGTGCAAGTTTGTTCTTCAGTTCTGGGGAGATCCGGTCACCATCCTTTTACATGCGGAAGAGCTTGTGGCAAAAGTATACATAAGTATTTCAGTGTATGAAGCTTCTAAGGGCAGAATAGCAAATAAGTTAATTTCATCCTCTCTAGCCAAAGAAGAGAATTTCCAGAGATACAAGAAAATAATAGTGCTTGTTCTTATAAGCTCAAAAGTGGCCAGCCTCACATACTTCCTTGACAGAGTTCCATGTGACTGATTGAATTAACACTCCAGTAGAACCTGCTTGTCATCTTTGATAATTATACATTTGTAAGTACGTGTGCATTAGGTTTAATTACCTATTTACTTAAGACATATACATATCAGGTTGTGTATGGATATGGGGATATGTATTATATGTGAGATAGCTTTTGTTTTTAAGTTGTGTGTGTCTATGTGTATTTTTTTCCTCTGTGTATATCTTGTTGTGCATGAGAGATAAAGAAAAACCAAGGGAATAGTAAAGTCATATTTTTAGGTCTGGTTTTGGCATTAAAATGACAATAAAATCTAACAAGACTTTAAGAATAATATGTATTATATTGCTCTCCTATTTCTAAGCAGTTATTATAGATTACCTCTCAGGCCAGTCACCAGACTCAGTTGCTATTTTACTTATAGGGAGTCTCAACTTGGAGTCTTATCTTTTTGGAACTGGGTAAGAGCCTAAACTATTTGAATATCTTAACTTATGCAATAAACCAAACATAAATAAGTGAGATCTTAATATAATTTCTAATGATAAAAATATCTGTAGCACCTTGAAATGGTGGCCCAGACTTATGTCTCAGAATCTCAGTGAAGTATTTTATGTCCTAAATGAATTCTGTCTTTTGAAAAAGATAGCTTGTATGTAGAACTAATGTTCTAGAAAGGTATGGCTGCTACAAACAGAAACCCCTAAAGTCTCAACACTTACATCAAGCACTTCTCCTAAATACTCTGCAGTGCTTTTAAACCCTACTTTCAGAATCCATATCATATTATACTGTCACAGTTACTATGTCCCACTGAAGTGGAGTTCTATCAGATAGACTGAATCACTGTTCCTGTTCCTGCTGATGAAGGTGGACATTTACAAATCTTTTCTGTAAAAAAGTGAGATGATAGACATTTTAGAACCTGTGGACCACGTCATCTCTGTTACAAATGCTGTTTGCAATTGAAATGTGGAAACTACCATAGATAATATGAAAACAAAGAGATATGCCTGTGCTTTAAACATTTGTATTTTCAAAGCAAGGTAATGGGCTAAACTTTCCTACCATTTGTTACTATGTAAATGTTAAGGGGCAGGATTCTAAAAGTTTAAAGACTAAACATCAGTCTCATCTAAGAAGAAGAGGGGGCTAGAACAGATTTCCAGAGAAAGGCAGATTCTGAGTCCTGTTCTGAAGAAGAACTTAGTTTATATGTTTAAGATTAGAAGGATTGAGGATGCTGCAGGTGGAGCATGTATTGCTAAGTTCAAGAACATAGAGGCAAGTACAGAACTACAGGATAAACGTAGAGGGTTGTAGATAGGTCACAGTGGGAATTGTCATGGAAAGCAGTATTGCAGTTTATCCCTCTATCTAATATTCTTGTCCATTTTTATCTGGTGTTCATAGAGTTGTCCTGTCTTTAGTATTTCTTTCCTTAGTAGGTAAGCCCGCTCGTGCTGTATAGTAAAACTAATGCTTCATTGTTGCCATCATCACCACGGTCATGTCCACATCCATCTTGATTGACTGCGGCTACCCCTTACGTTATCACTTACACCATCACCTTGCCCTGACTCCAACTCCTCTGCTGCCATAGCTACAAGGTCACAGTGATAAAGTTGGTGGAGGAGGAAGGCATGATGGTGGAGGTTGGAAACATACTAGTAGTGGTGGTAGCCTTGGAAGTGGTAGAGGCAGCAGTGATGGAGATGGTGGTAGATGCATTGGCGTCATTGTAGATAGTGATATGAGTGATACCACAAAGGTTCCCTTGTATTTCCAACATTGATCTAAACCAATTTATTTATTTACATTTAAAAGATTGGGTTTTATTACTAGATAGGAAAAATTGTAAATAGAACTCATTAATGTACTACCATTTCATTTAACATGAAACTAAAATGAGTCTAGAAATACTAGTAAAAAGTAACTATTTTCGATCATCAAGTACAGGTGAAAGGTCACCACACCTGTCTAAGCAGAAATCCTCTCCGCAGAGTGTTAGCATCTTGCTAATCCCTTCCCAGTTCCTCTTTATCCCTCCAGTCCTTTAACCTGTTCCCCCTCCTACATGTTACATTGTCTCCTCCTCTTCCTCCCTTGAAGCTTCATTTTTTTCCCTAAATCAGGTGGATCCTTTCCTAGATTACTGATCTTTTCTCATATTTGTATTTGTCTAGATAAGCACATTTAACAGTTACGGGCTAGGATCGACATACAATAGAGAAAAAATATTATATTTGTCTTTCTGAGCCCTGGTTACATTGATTAATGTAATACCTTACAGTTTCATTCACTTTCATGGAAATTTTATTTTTCTTTAAGACTAAATAAAATTCCCTTGTGTGTCTGTACCACATTTTAATTATCTGTTCCTTTAATAGGCATCTAGCCTTATTTCATCTCCTGCTATGAAAGAGTAACAACAAATGTTGTTGTATGAGTATCTGTGGTAGAACATAGAGCCTTGTGGATATGTGCCCGTGGAGAACCCTCTGCTGCACAGCTTACACATCCATGCACAGTGAAGGACAGTCTTTCTTTTCCCATATCCCTGTCTTCATTGTTGGCATTAGTTTTCTTGGTGATGGCAGTTCTGACTAGGTGAGATGGAATCATAAAATAGTTTTAATTTGTATTGCTTGATGATTAGAGTTATTGAACACCTTTCTTGTTTTTTTAAGTAACTTAAGGAGAAGAAGGTTCATTTAGCTTAAACTTCTGGGTCACAGTACATTATTTCTTTTAAAGATTTATTTATTATGTATACAGTATACAGAAGTGGATACCAGATGTCTTCACAGATGGTTGTGAGCCACCATGTGGTTGCTGGGAATTGAACTCAGATCCTCAGGAAGAACAGTCAGTGCTCTTAACCTCCGAGCCATCTTTCCAGCCCCACTGAACACCTTTCAAAGTGCACACTGGCTATTTGTAGTTTTCTTTTGAAAATTATCAGTTCTGGCAATTGGCCCCTTTATTGTTTGGAAGTTTTGTTTCTTTGGGGTTTCCTTATGGCAGTTCTTTGTAATCAGTAAGTATTACCCTCCTGCCTGAAGTATAGCTGACAGATTTTCCTCTCCTTCTATAGGCTGTTTCTTCTGTTCATAGTTTCTTTTACTGTACCTCAGCTTTATACTTTCGTGCAATTCCATTTGTCAGTAATTTGTTGTCTATATATTATACTCTGAAGTGTTTAAACCATCCAGAATTGTCATTCTAACTTGCATAGTATATGTATGTTTGAGTTTGTGTGTGTTACTTAGCATCCATACATTTTTAAAATCTTATTTCTCATTGTAGAATTGTATTTATTCCTTGACAATTTAATATATTGTGTACGCCATGTTTTGGTCATTGCCATTCCTCCCAGACTCCTTCCTGCCACCTTTTTGTCTGACTTTACATTCCTTCCTTTTCTTTAATAACCCACATTTTAACTTGGCCTTGAGGTCCTCTGTCAGCAGTCTGAAAATGGTCCAGTCTTCTTCACCATGAGACACATACAGCAGTCCTACTGAATTATTTCTCCACAAGAATTCTACCCTGACCCCACCATTCTGTCCTTGTACATACTATTTATACATAGTGGATAATATTGCATCTTCATTATCTCTGGTGAGCTATTTAATGCTTCACTTCAAGTGAGAAATGTTCCTGGTAACTTAGCATTAGCTATATCTTAAGACTTCCTACATTATACTGGGGTGTATCTTATCCTTGCCTTCTATTAGATAATATGGTCCTTCTGGACTCTGCTGTGGGGCTTGACAATTAAGGAATTCAATTATTGCCATTTCATCAAAATGAATAAATGAATCCACGAATGAAAATACTGTTTCAATTTTCTTCTAAAATATACCTAATACTGACATTCTTTAGCCATGTGTCATAATTTCTTGCTTATAAGTTTCTGTTTGAGGAGTAATAAACATGGTTTCTTGGTGCCTTTGTATCTTGGTGAATATCTACATTCTCACCTTATGCTATTCCTGCTCCTATTAGCTTCTCCTTCTCCATTTTCATGCATTTTCTTGCTTCCACCTACAGGCCTAGAATGGTTCCTGCTATTGCAGGAAATCTGTAAGAAGCTTCCTGCCAGGGACTGAAGATCACCTTGGAATCAAGCACTCCCATTTGCTGGTACCTGGTCCTGTTCTTCTGCTCACCTTCCTTGCAGATCACCTGGTTCATGCTGCCCTGCCTCAGCTTTTGACCATCTGCCTTGCCTTCCAGCTCTGGGAACCTCCAGTTCATCTCCACTTTCCCTCTCACTCATCAGCTGTTTGCCCTGAACATCCATGTAGTCATTGATATATAAACATTTTTCCTTTTGTCTTGGTTTCTGACTGTTGGCAATATCATGACCTTTGTCCTTTTTGTCTGATTGAAATGTGGGCTATGTAACATCATTACTCTTGATCACCTGGTTCCCTCCATCGGAATTTGCCTTGTGTATTATCATCTACGACTGTGAGCCACATCTTGCCATATTGCTTCATTTACACAAGGACACTATTCATATTACCACATGATAGTGGAAGCTGAGATACACAGATGACTAACTTCCATTCAGCTGCTATGATTTTTAAGTGAAACTTACCCTAATGAATCTAAAGGCAGTGTTTAATGACATGTTCTTGGTTGTGATCATCCTTTAATCCTGGAACCTGAAGTAAATACAGACACTTAGGCCTTGTTACTGAATTAGAATCATGGAATGTGGTCTTGGCATATGTATTTTGAAATTGTTTTTTATGCATCTTGAGGTAAAACCTGCCCTGCAATTAAGCACTGTCAAGCCAGTGATTACCTGAAATATTGTACATATTATAACCCTTGCCTCATATGTGAAAAAAAATGCTAACAGCCATTGATATCTGTGTATCAAATGGTAAGTCCTCTACACTTATTTTTTCACTTAACTAACATGGACTCAATACTAGCGATATACTGTACAGAAAAAGGATGAATTTGACTTAATTAGAAAGAGATTAAATTATCAACTAAAGTCAGTAGTTCATTGCAGAATAAAAATTTAAATCCAAATCTTTTTTATACTTAAGTATTGTTCTGTAGGACACATCAATATCTCAATACTCATATATCAAAATACAGTGTATTGTAACTATCGACATATAATCTTAATAATAGTTAATATGTTCATCTAATTTCCCTGTTTGAGTATTCTTATAGTTTTAATATTGCCTAGAAGATAAATTTTCCTTGTAATAGTATAAAACATCTCTTATAACTTGTCTCACAACTGAGTGCTGTTCTTCTCTTTATTGCCTCTACCATCATGCTAAATTTCCCATCATTCTTGTGAGATAGTGTCTTGGTCACCTTTCTATTGCTGTGAAGAGATTTATGAAAGTAAGTATGAAATTCGGGAGTTACTTTCAGTTTGAGAGGCTTAGTCCATTATCATGTAAGGGAGTGAGACGGCACATATGGCTTCATTCTGTCATCATTCTGGTTCCCAGGCTGAGAGAGAGAGAGAGAGAGAGAGAGAGAGAGAGAGAGAGAGAGAGAGAGAGAGAGAATGAGACAGAGACAGAAACAGAACAAGAACACACTGGACCTGCCTTGGGCTTTTGAACCTTCAATAATATAGTGACTTCCTTCCTTCAACATAGTCATACCTACAATAAGGCCGCACCTCCTAATCCTCTAATACTTTCAAAGAGTGCCACTTCTGATGATTAAACATCCAAATATATGAGCCTTTGGGGCCATTCTTACTCAAATCGCCCCAGGCAGCAAGCTAAAACAATGGCATGGCTTTGCATTAACATTCGAAGGTTGTTGGTGTCACACACTAATTCTCCTTCCCCTACTGTATCTACTGACAAAATTCATGATAGTCCTGGCTCCACAGATGGGCTTTGCTGTTGTAAGTTAAGTTAGATGGCAGCACCGGCTTGGATGCAGTGTCTGTGACCCTGAGCTTACCACCCAGGCATAGGTGCAACATTTGAAGGAATGGGGTGGGCTCCAGGGCCCTCATGCTGTGGCTGAGATATTTCAGGAATGTTGTAGCAGACTGTGGGAAGTGAGTACTTAGGCTGAGGTTGCTATAGAGATGCTCCAGATACTGGGAGCTGGCTGTCTTCAAGGTAGAGGAGACAAGCCTTATGGCGTACCTTTCTGTGATTTCACCTTCTACTTATGTGTTGTTTCCTGGTAATGCTTTCATTGTGTATCCTGTAGAGTACTCAGCTCTCTACCCAAAGCGTTCAGTTCATAGCTGGTATGGTAAACATACACATAGATTTAGATTCTTAGGAGATTTTTTTATTCAAAATATTTTTATGCAATGTAATTTAATCATGGTTTCCCCTCCCCCAACATCTCCCTCATCCTCCCCACACCCAGCTATGTGACTTCTTTGACTCTTTGGAAAACAAACAGGCAAACAAACAAAACAGAATTAAACAAAGGGAAAGCATAAGAAACACACACACACATCCCTCATGTTATTGTATACTGTGTGATGTCTAAACCTTCCTGAAGCCGGAGTGTTATCTCACTTGTTCTTATAACCTTTAAAGTAAAGCCCAGAGTGCTTTTTTTCCTGCCTCACAAGCCTTCAGAGTGCTCCTTCAAAGCCTGGCCTTTCCAGGCTGCTTGTCCTAGCTGGAGCCCCCCCCCACCCCCCCCCACCCCCGCATTGTTCAGTCTTCACCTAGAATTAGCCCAGAATCTGGAAAGATTGAGTTAAAGCAGATCTTTTTGGTGGTTATTGATGACTGTTTTGTTTCAAGGGTTGAATTAAGCTTACAGTAGAAGATACATATATGTTAAGAATAGGAAAAGCAAAGCCTGATAAAATCTACCACAGGACAAACAGAAATAAATGTCTAAATGTCAAACAAAAATTACTGCATTGGGAATCAATAAAAATCCTGCCGGTTATAAAGGATTGATCTTATAAAATATATTCATATGCTTTTGAAAATGTCACTTAAATAAAAAGCTGAACCACTGATAAAGTCACATGCATTATTAGACATGAATTCAAAGGAAAATAATACACTTGTAGGGTCCATATTTTAATACATAGAAGCATAACATTTTTTTTAGAAATACTTATTTTAACCTTCATAGTTATTTATAGTTTCTCTCAAAAAATTTTCAGACAGGTATTTTAAAAGTTAAAATTTCTTAAGCTTTAGGAATATATTTAAGCTAGTAGGTGGCCTTATTAGGTACTAATGTATAAAATAATTAAATTAAAACACACATTGGATTAAAACTGGTGTGTTTATTTTCTCAGTTGTCAGTGTAATATGCCTAATTTTTGAAGTAGCCAATGAAATTGCTGGATTTGGGTTGATGCTTCCTTCATAAATCTTTTATTACATTCAGTTTCAGAAACAGAATTTCAATTTTTTTCCCTCTATAAATGCAATTATATTTTCTTTTATATAAGGCATAATGTGCTGAAAAGAAATAAACATAACATGAAGATCCTATTTCCTTGACCCTAGGAAGGGTGAAAGAATGTGGTAAGCTGCCATGTTTGGTATATATGAGAGAATAAATTCTGAGTTACTAGTACTGCTATGTGGCAGGTATATAGAGATTTTGGGTTTTTTTTTTTTTTGTGTCTTATAGTACCATGCATATTGCCTCATATAGATGAGACATATTGAATGAGTTAGCATGTCAGTGAATTACAGAAGTAGTGACAGCACAATTGTAGTAAGTTTCTGGCCCCACCTAGCCCGAGGTGGAGGGTGAGACCTGGACCAGTAGTCCCAAATAATCACACAAAGTCTTATATTAATTACATGCTCTTTGGCCTATGACTCAGGCATATAACTTATTAACTCTTGCTCTTAGTGGCTTAGTACCTTTTCTCAGAGCAGCATTCTCATCTTCCTTCCTCTGTGTCTGCTGGAGTCTCTGCTCTTCTGTTTCCTAGAATTCTTCAAGTCTGCTAGCCCCTCCTATACTTCCTACATGCCTTATGACCAATCAGCATTTTATTAAACCAATAGGCATGGCAAATATTTATGATGTACAAGAGCATAATCCCACAAAAGGCTATATATATGTATTATATATACATACATATCTATCTATTTCTCTCTCTCTCTCTACATATATATATATATATATATCTTTTTAATTATAAAAAAGCCATTCTGATAGTAAGGAGTTATTTCACTGTTATATGTGTTAGCTCTTTTTGAAATATGACTACATTCAGAAAAGCTTAATATTTAGAAGATGAATAGACTGAGGCCACCAGATCCCCAATTAAATTCTTCCCAGCCATCAGGGGCCTTCTGGTTGCCTCCTCCCAGTATCTTTACTTCAAAATCAACTACCACCTTGATTTAGAACATTAGAAATTTGTTTCTCTGTTTTGTGAAATGGAATTATAAAAGTCTCCTCTTCGTATCTCATGTAAGCTATATGAAATCAACTCATGTGAAAAGATGTAGCTATTATTTACTCACAGACATTGCTGTGTAGTATTCTTTCATATAAATTTGCTATAATTCACAAATCCTTTCTACAAGAAAGGAATGCTGTGGGACTATGCTCTTGTACATTATAAATATTTGTTCCTCCTACTGGTTTAATAAAACGTTGATTGGCTAGAAGTTAGACAGGAAGTGTGAATAGGACTACCAGACTAAGAAAACTCTGGGAGGAGGAAGAGCAGAACAGAGATGCAGAGAAAAGAATACAAAAATGCTCTGAGAAAAGATACTAAGCCACTTTGCTAATCATGGGTTAGTTTAAGAGTTAAGAAGTAATATGCCTGAACCATAGGCCAAACATCATGTAATTAATATAAGACTTTGTATGATTATTTAAAACTATGGGTCCAGACCTCAGAGCTAAGCTGGGCTGGAAACTTCTGACTACAAAGAAACATTAAGGCTTTTTTTTTCTTTTTAGTTTGAGGGTGTTATTAATTCATTGGATAATTTTCACTGGCCTTTTAGTGATTACATGCATAGATGTCTAGCAATGGAGTTTCAGCAAAGCTCAAATACATAATATTAGGTGATATTGACATCAGTCTTCTCAAGCTTTTGTACCTGATTTTTATCCACATCAGGAGCACATGAAAAGTCAGCTCCTCTTTATTGGCCATTCTGTGGGGTGTGTTGTGGAATAATAGGATACTTGTATGCGTTCTTATGATAATAATGACAAGGACCTATTTTCTTCTTGGATATGTGTTCTTGTGAAGTACCTATTTATAGTCTATTCTCTCTCTCTCTTTCTCTGTCTCTCTCTGTCTCTCTCTCTCTCTCTCTCTCTCTTGCTGTGTGTGTGTGTGAGTGTTATGTTATGATATTATGTATACCTATGGCTGGTGGTAGGTAAGGGATTGGGTCCCTTGTCTCATGCAGGCGTGGTGGCACAGTGGTATGGTGCAAGATACTTAAACTGAGCCCATGTGGAAAAATTTTATTATAGAATAAGAAAGGAGAAGGAGAGGTAGATAGATAGATAGATAGATAGATAGATAGATAGATAGAGAGTGGGGAGAGATGGGGCAGAGGAGAGTCAGAACTGCACAAGATCTCTGGCAAGATGGTGCGACAGAAGGACAAAGGGAGGTATCACAGGTGGGAAGCCTTCCTAAATGGAGCTTGACTTCAGAACCCTGGGCAGGCAGGCTAATTACTATTGGCCAAAGCTTGAGGGACTGGGGCAGTTCTAACTGTGTGTGTGTGTTGTGTGTGTGTGTGTGTGTGTGTGTGTGTGTATTCTGTAGAAGTTCTTCATGTATTCTGATAAAGGCCCTTTGTTGGGTAGAGGCTGCTGTCCAAGCTGTGTTTGTGAGCAGATTTAGCCTGCAGATTTTTCAGATTAAATGACACGGACCTCCTGCTACTGGTGGTACAGGACTGGTGTGTGATAGGATACATTGGTGGTACCAGACTGGTGTGTGATAGGATTCTGTGCTAGAGCTTCACTCCTAATTAGCTGAACTAGATCAGAAACTGGATGTAGATGTTATTAATTATCTGTATATATTATCTATTTCATCCTCAGTGTCCTGGAGTCATTTTCTTAATATTGGAACACATTTTTTTTTATATTTAGTTTAAGATTCACTTTCACAGAATTACATATAATATAAATTTAAATCATTTTCTTTTATGACCAAAAATCATAATATAAATTAGTAAATGGTGAAAAATAAGAACTTGTCTTCACAGGTTTACTGTGTATTCACAATTTAAAAAAAACTTTATTCTGAGCTAAGGATATAAGTGCCTAATGCAAAGAGACCTTTGGCTGACTCTAACTCTACTTAATCCAATCATTGTGGTGTAGCCTGTGATGTTAGGCTCAGGAGGAGAGGCCACTAGAATCAGAAGTTCTGGGTCATCCTCAGTGAGGCTGATGCCAGCCTATATGAGATCATGTCTCAATAAAAAAAAAATAAGTAAAACAAAGAAAGTTACTTTCTGATGAAATGTTTAATACTAATATCGTGTAAAATGAAATGATAATTACTTTGTTATTCTTCCTAAAGTGATTGCATGCTTTAAAGCATTGTAAAAGCAGATTATGAAATTCTACTCTTTCAATGGAAGAGGTTTGTTGTTCACAATAACTTGGAATATGCTGCTCCAAGGGTCAAATTGGGTGGAAATTAAAGACTATAGGTTGTGGCTAATTATTAAAAAGAAATAGGGCCAAAGATGTAGGACATCTGTCTTGCTTCAGAAGGCTGCAGGACCTAATACCAAAGAAAATCACATGGAGCTGAGATTTCCACCTGGATGGAAATTTTCACAGTGGGTCAGCAGATGCACGCTCTCCCAGCATCTCCTAGCTTTATTTCCTTCCCACCTTGCATTGTGAAACATTTCATATATTGCAGGCGTTCTTCTTCCCTTGTTCGTGAGACCATCTTAACCTTAATTCTCTTGAGATTCTTGACCTGGGCACAGAAAATTCCATGTTTAGGATTTGGAGGTCACACCGTTTGAGAGAATGCTGACATAAAAAGGACTTTCCTGCCATTGGCTTGCTAGGGAGCTGGTGAATGTCCATTTTCATTTGGATTTATTCTTGCTGTGTGTTTTAAGGACCCTAACCTCCCTCAGGTTTAATTTTCAAGATGTTTTATGAAATGGAAATGTTTCAGGATGAAAAAGAAGATTGACAGCTAGAGTCCTCAATCTGCCTTTCACGAAGGATAATTTGTTCAACATTAAATAGAAAAAGCTCTGCCTGATGGCTGCGTTCAGACCAGTGGGGTGTCATATCCACCAACATGCTGAGAAATAGGTTTATAAAACTCATTCCTTTTAGTAATTATTGCCTTTAAGTGAGGGCATCAAGCATGTTAAATGAGACTCAGTTCATAATTGTCAGATATTAGTATAATGAATTCAGTTAAAAGGATTTTAGACATTTGGGGTGATCTGACCTTTTTCAGATGCAGCACATGGCATGAAATGAACTTGCTTCTTGAAATTGGAGAGAGGACCTGGATGCCAGGCTTTCATTTCCAACATTTTCTAGCCCATCAGCAACTCACAGCACTCTTGATTTAAGGGTATGGAAGCTAGAGAAAAACCTACCTCCAACAAACGACTGGAATCTGCAGAAAGTTATTGAGTTGAATGATTCATGAAGTTCAAAGTTTGTCAGATAAAACAAAACGAAAACAAAACCCACACAATCAACAATAATTTTGCTTAGCTTCATAGTCTTTTCTGAAAGTGTTGTATGAGTTTTGTTGGGCATACTTTAGTCTTACCTTAGTGTTAGAATTTGAATGAGAATTGCTCCCCATAGGCTCATGTAGTTAAACATTTTTGTCTCTAGTTGGCAGTGCTTTTTGGAAAACGCACAGAACCTTTAGGAGGTAGAAAGCATTGAGGTGTGACAGATTAGCCCCACTTCCTATTCTATATTATCTGCATCTTGGCTGTGGATAAAATATGATCAGCCAGCTTCCTGGCTACGAGGCCAGCCTCATGTACCTGCTAATGGGCTTTTCCTGCCTTGATGGACTATATGTATCTATTGTTATCACATGAGAGAACAGACACAATACCAGCTGCCACACTAGAGTTTATTTGGGGAAGTTGCCAGGCAGGTGCAAGGGAAGAGAAGCAGAAAGAGAGCAACCCCCTCATGGCTTTTCCTTACAAGAGAACAGGTGGGCACAGATTTACATAGCCTAAGGTATGAATATGAATGAGAGGGTGTGCCCTCCACATGTTCTGCCAGCGCCATGCCATGTCAGGTTATTCGGACTAGCATGTTTACCATGTAGCTAGACTATGTGCCAGGAATTTCTACAGTATCCCTTCTGGACCTATAGCCAAATTAACCCCCTTCCCCAGCTCCCAGTTGCTTTTTGTCAGAATATTCTATTAGATCAACAGAAGTAACTAGTGTGGTTAGGAAATGGGTTGTGCCTGGGTTCTTACATCTTAAACTGTTTAGCATATTGTCTTGGTAACTAACATCATGGAAGTCTATTCTAAGAAACACAGTATTTTCCTCTTAAATCTTATACATAGTCATGCATGCTTTTATAGGTTCAGTCGAGAAATCATACCAATTATGGAAGTATCATCATGACAAGATTGCGTCCTGATTTTTACATGTTGATGGGATTGGCATATTATAAGTAGAGTTAAAGACCATTTGAATGCCTCTTTATAATTTTGCCTCAGGAACACTTTAGTGAGTCAGAGATGTGTTAGTTTTCCATGACTGTAATGAAATACCTGAGAGATAACAGAAAATGGTTTGCTTTGACTTAGAGTTTGGAAACTTAAACATTGCCTTGTGCCTGTGGCAAGGCGGCAACTCACAGCAGGGTCTTCAAAGTGTAGCAAAGGAGAAAAATGATAAGCTCTCCCACTAGGCAACTACTTCTTTTTTGTGTGTGAAGGGATATTGGAGATATTAGTGAATTTATGTAAGCTTAAATGTGAGGAGGATTCAAAGAAATCTTTTAAGGACATTAAAAGAAAGCATGACACACCCAGATGTGTTCTTTGAGAGAGGGGCACCTGGAGCTTACTTCTTAAAGATTTCCACCACTTCTGAGATACTGACAAGTCACAGACTGACCATTAGCATGGGTCTTTCACATCCAAACTGCAACACAGGGTGAACTTGATTACCTTACTTAACAGAAATCCCAGACAGTCTTTCAGGACCAAGGCTGAGCTTCAGGGTGTGGTAGAACCCTCACTGGTAAAGCTTCATTTTAGAAGCTTCGTATTTAACTTGTTTGAGATTTAGTTTTATTTTATAGTTTTAGCCAAATCCTGCTTTGGTATAAGCATAGTTAAGACATATTTTAAAGATTAGTTAGCATACCTAGGCAATACATGAATGCACATATGTATATATTGTTTACACAGACACACACATGCTTGGAAATGAAATTAGGGTCTCATAAATGAAAAACAAATGCTCTATTATTTAGCTGTGTTTCAGATTAATACAATTGTTTTTGAAACTATTCAAATAAAGAGATGGTCTCCCTTTAATCATCCTTCAGATTCCACTCTTAATGACCCTGTTATAAATATAGCTAGCATTAATACTGAAGTACTTTTTAATCATTGTAAATTGATTTACACACACATTAAAATATATAGTTTACCAAACACTAAAGAAACTAAGAAGTCTGGTTTTCTATTATTTTACTTTTATTTAACAATATGAGCAAACTATATTTAAACCAGAGACCATCAGGCTTGGGAATATATATATCCCCATCTAGAAAATGTATAAATGATGTCTTTCCAAAGGCATTCTTCCAGTGAGGCCTTAGCCAGGCTGATTTCACCAGCATTGTTTTTACTATTGTTCTGCTGCACCAAGAACCAAGACACTGTATTCCATACAATTTAGAAAGCCTTGTTTGTGCTTTCATATTAAAGTAGTCATGATTTTTGAACTAACAGGATGAGGAAATTGAGATTTTAATTAAGAGTTAAACATACTACATAAATAGGCTACCCAGGCAGCAAAGGACTATTTCCCAGATCCTTGGAGACCCAAATGGGATAATTACTAAGACAAATGGGTCCATCTGACCTATTATCCCTTATTTCTACCAAATTCTAGCAGCTTCTCTCTCCCTTCCTTTATGCACCCTTGACAATGGCGCAGAAGGCAATGGCTTTTTTGTAACTGTTGATCTTGATTGCTTGCAATCTTCCACCCCCAGGGGTGCACGTCCCTCCTTGATTAGGAGAAATGGCCCCCTGCTCATCCTGTCAAGACTTCCATGCTACACAGTGAATAGGGGAGAAATCTCATTTTGGAGACAAGCATTTTCTGTGAACTCTATTAAGTCACAAAGAAGCCAGCCTTTCATAGGGTCACATTTCCAGAATATAATCACCAACTTCTTGGGTGCAATATGAGGCCCCCACCGGAGTCCACTCTTTCTATGTTCATTGGTGATTATTTCAGCATGGCAGCTTTCTCTAGGGAGTTGGAGACGCTTTCTGCACATTTTAATGAGCCTGTCATTCTTCCTCAATTTTCCTCCTTCAGTCTTTATCTCTTTCTGATCCCTTTCTTTCATGTTGTGAGCATCGTTATTTGGAAGGCACAGGGAACAGGGATTTTTAAAATGTCATTCAGTATAGATGGAAATCCATTGCCTTCCCCTCTTGAGACTTAACAATATTGTACTTCCTGGTTAAGTGGGGTAAAAAAATGTTCTTTATCTGTGTTCTGGGAACACAACCTATAATGGGACATGGAACTTAAAGAATACTTTTATTTTTCATGAAGATTTGAAATGTGTGTGAAGTTAATATGCAATGAAAGTATTACAGCAAATATCCCTGTGTAGCAAGGGAGGTCAGATTTGGCCCATGACTCAGCAAGTGAATATACTTTAGCTCTTGTACAGCCCTGATAATCTTATTTTATTTTTAGAGGTTAACTTAATAGTAAATGCAAAATTTAGGACTTGATTTAATTTTTTTTACAAACAAAAAAATACCAAAATAGATGAATTTATATACTTTTATTATACAAATTTTACCCTTTATTTCATTCACTTTGTATTTTCTTCACATTAGAGCTGAATTTCATAACTAAATTTACCATGGGATATAGTATTAGTAGGTGCTAGAATAGAATTTGATTTTATAAGTAAGTTTGCTTTAGGATTTATTATATAAGGACTGTCAATTAGGTTATATTTTAATGCATCATAGTTATCCATCAATGATTTTTTATTTTATTTTTTTTTCTGGTAGCCTTTGTTAGCAAAATAATGCCCATGACTAATGCTCCCTGTAGCTTTCCCTATTTAAATTAATCTGGTTCTTTATCCTTTGCAAACATATGTATGATCTGCTTCAATCAGATTTTCTGAAAACAAAGGAAAGTATTCCCCATTTTCCCCCCAAGGGCTTTACAAATGATATGCATTGAACTAATCCAATTGGACTAATATGATTATTTTTGTGTGTATGCAGAAGGGCATAGATTCTTCAATAATACATGAGAAAAGAGAGGGGGCCTCCTGACAATTTCTTTGCATGGATCTGGAAAGCATGATTTCTGGGCTAAGATCCCATATGGCCAATAAGACTTACCTTTCTGTATGTTTGGTGCCCCTTTGGAAATGAGGATACAGGCTCTACTACAGACAAAGATGTGCTGGCTCACCTGCACTCAGACTTCTTTCCAGTAGTGATGAGTGTCCTGTAAGCACAGACTAAGACTCAGGCATGAGTACTTGGAGGAACTGGTTGAAGGAAGACTCTTTGTCTAAGTCTGGGTGTGGTCCAGAAGGTCCTCCTTAGTGTGTGTCCATCTTCCTCAAACTGACATGCTGCTGTTTGGAAAGCTTTTCCTTCATGGGTCTCCTTTATTCATGCTACACACTTTGAGGAAATTTCAAAAAAATTACTGGTTTTTATCTTGTGTCAACTACTTCATAATGTATATATTTAATAAATATGTATACATAATATGCATAAATTTCCATTCATTCAGGGAACCAATTTAATTATTGTTTTATAGGGGAGGATATGGAGGATAGATAAATGAATGAGAGTTTTATTTGACAGATGTGTTATAGGCTCCTCACTGAGCAGAATCAACCACTGAGCATACAGTTCTGTTTTCCCATTTTCCTAGAAAGCTTTTTTCAATGATATATGTTAAAATTTATTAGTTCAAGTTCAGAGACAAACTTCAACTACCTGATAATTGCCTGTTCTTCACATCACTTGCTTAGTGACTTTATATAAAAATCTTTTATTTAAACTGTTTTATCAGGAGCTGCCATTCTTGCCAAGGTGTCATAAAAAGAATACATTTTATTTACATTAAATTAGAGGAACATTATAGTACAAAGAGCCACAATGTGTGCATAGGAAACTCCTTGTCTTCTAACAATTGTAGTCAGAAGTTTCTCTGTCCTGCCTGGCAGGTCCACAGCCATTTTGTCCCAAATAATCACACAAAGGTTTATATTAATTACAAACTGATTGGTCTATGGCTTAGGCTTATTACTTGCTAAATAACTCTTATACTTTAAGTGAACCCGTATTTCTATTTATGGTTAGCTACGTTTCTCAGAGCAGCATTCTCATCCAGATTCCTCTCAATCTTGCTGTCCTCTGTTGCTCAGCTCTTCTGCTTTTCAGAATTCTCTTAGTCTGGTTGCCCCGCCTCTACTTCCTGCCTAGCTACTTGACCAATCAGTGTTTTTATTGAACCAATATTTAGAGTGACAAATATTGACAGTGTGCAAGAACATAATTCCACAGTAGATAATGCTTTATGTTATTTAAAATAATTTACCTTTTAAAATTTAAATGAATTACTATCTCTTGGTCTTATTTTTTTTTTCTTTTCTTTCTTATTTTTTGAAAGAGAGTTTCTCTATTACAGCCCTGGATGCCCTGGAACTTGCTCTGTTGACCAACTCAGAGATCCCCTGCCTCTTCCTTCCAAGTGCTGGAACAAAAGACACCCATTTCCAGGTATTTAAGTCTCACAGTCTACTTGTCTTTTTCAAGTGGTACCAGTACTCTTCCCTCACCCTCAGTCACTCCTACTGATTCTAGCTTATTACATTCTGATAGTTTCTCATGGTCTCTCATTTGTTGATAAAGATTTTAGCCTACTATAGGTCATTTGTAATTTGTTTTCTGTTTTCTTTTATTCATCCATCCAGTACTCCAACCATGTTAAGGGTATAGAGTGCTCAGGGGAGTCCCTTTGTCTGGGATGACTTCTGCTTTCTTTGTCTTCTTAGAAATTCCTGACTATCTTTCTAGATTCAAATTCCATCACTTATTCTTTCCTTTGAAAGCCATAGAATATATATTCTTCCTTTCATCATTTTCATGTATGTTATACCAATGCACTTTTCATCTCATTTATTGAATAGCACTCGCTAACATATAGATGATTATTAATTTAAATAATACTACCTTAAAAAGAACTTCTGTATTTTTTCACTAAATGGAGATTCAATGTGACTTGCAGTAGATAAGAGAAACCTCAAAATAAAATCATTACAAGTTACCTGCATGCATCACTTTTTATATAATCTTACACAACAGCAGCAATATGTTTCTGCTTTACACCACCACCTACCAGTGTTGTTGATCAGATCACAGAAAATTCAAGTTAGAGAGATGATTTCTAATAGATAATTACGAACCATTATATAATCATATTTATAAAAAATAAATTTATTAAAGATTAAATGTATCTTTTTATAATCACATTTATTTTCAGCCTTGTTTTCTTAATGGTGTTAATCTTAAACCTGTGTCAGTGGAGCAAGTTCGTTCTGCAGTGGCTGCCTTAAAGTACTCCTTAGCCATTAGTCAGGTGTTGGTTTTAATTCAGGGAGGAAAGTATTAAATACAGATAAATGATGGTAGGATCAGCAGGGCAATCAGAGAAGAATGTTGTGTCTCTGGAGGTGGATGTTGTCATGAAAAATTCAACTGTAGGCTAGATTTTTTAGATTATGTGGTAGAATGAACATGAACTCAGAATAAAACACAATAGAGTTTGGAATGCTCAAGTATCGATGCTTGACTAGACTTAATTATACATGCCACTTGACTTTGTGGTGTTGTACAGTCATAAAATTCTATAAGGGCTTTTGTTGGAAAAGTTCAAATATACAGTTCGAATTATTTCTCACTATCTTCTCATGTATACATTTATAGTTGCTATTTGTATACTAAATAAAGGTACAATAGAAATAGTCTGTATTCAAATGCTTTTAGAATTTGATTTACTAAAATATGCTAACATGCATGCTGGATATTTAATGCACTGAAAGCTAGAGAAACAGAAAGTTATTATTTAAAATATTTCAAATTTGTTGAGTTTTAAAACCAGGATTACAAAGTATCAATTTGTGCTAACTTCCTAAAATACTACCCATCTTAGAAATTCAAAGAAAATACTATATACTAAATAGTAGTATAAAAATAGAACTTTGTAACCAGTAATAAAGGGGAGTTTATTTCCTATATTATTTCAACATGTGTAATTTTTGTTCCTATTCAAATTATCACTGGATCACAAAAAAATAATAAAACAACCAAAATTGCCATTTTTCACATGGAAAGGATGTTATTATGTTTTCCTTAGGGTAAAAAAGAGAACTGTTTACAGGCAAGTCTCAAAATAGCTCTAACGATGAATGTAATAGCTTATTAACAGGACTATGTTGCAATGAGATGAGCCACAGTGCTGATTCCTTATTGTTTGCACTCATTTTTATTACTGTTTTCTGTTCCTAATGTGGGTTTTGAGATGGACGCTCAACCTGCAAAGCTGAAATCTCACCCATTTGCTTTTGGACTAAGGGCGGGTGTCCATTTGTTCTGCTATTCCATGTGTGAATTTTTTGTTGTAATTATTGTTGTTTGTTTCTCTCTCTCGAGGGCTTTAGCTAAACTTGAACACCACATGTCAGTGAATTCATTGTCCTTAAAAATCTATTTATTAAGCCTCTATGATAAAGTATCTAATAGCAACACCTCAAGGGAAGAGGTTGCATTTAGCTTCTGGTTTGGAATGCTGCAAGTACATCCTGGTAGGGAAGTTCATGGCCACAGGAGAAACTTCTGACTCCAAATTTCCCACAACTGTACATTTTGTGTTTTCTTCATATTGTTTTTTTTTTCCCAGAGAGAGTCTCCATGGTTTCTCAAAAATTCATCAAGATTCTACAAGGTAAAAGAAGATTGAAAACTATTCTTGTAATACTTCATTTTATTATAAGTTAGAGTCCTGGACTCTCTTAACCACCACACAATAAAGACTCTAAATATATTTAGTTTAAAGCTATATAGATTTTTTTCTAGAAGGTACTATGAGAAAAATACATGGTAGCCATGTGAAAGTGCACACTTGAGTAACAGATACAATCACAATGGTGTGTAAGCATCAATACTATCTATATCCCCAACTTTTCATCTTCTCCAATAAAATTGGTTCTTGCCATAATCTCAGCTTCACATCTTTTCTGTTGCATTTTATATCATATTTCTACATATTTATCTTCAGATAGGCAATTGGTTGATTTTACTGTTTTGCTATCACAAATAATGATACTCTAAACATAGGTTTAACATACCTGTTTAAATCACTGCTTTTAATTATTCTGGATATAAAACTAAGTAAAACCAAGAGAAGAGTTTTGGCAAATGTTATTTCTTTATTAGATTAAAAGGTTAAATTGGTGTCTTTTGTTTACTATGAAAAAAATTGCCATATGAATAGTCAAGTGTTTGGTTCCTAGATAGCATTGTGCATAACTCATCTGCCAGGACTCTACATGAGCCGTCCTCTCTGTGATCACTATGCTTTCTTTCGTAAGGGCTTTTCTCATGGTATTGCCTTGTAAAATACTGTTCACAAGGAGACAAAAGTCTGTTATAGATTGAGATAGTTCTTCACTTCTGATCTTTAAAATAGACCCTCTCTTTTCAACATCCACATAATGCAATTCTCTCTCTCTCTCTCTCTCTCTCTCTCTCTCTCTCTCTCTCTCTCTCTCTCTCTCTCTCTCTCCTCATGGCAAAGCAACCTAGGCATTATTCCCATGCAGTTTTTGAAATTTATTTCACAAATTGCTTGAAATGGCTCTTGTCACCGATGAAGAAGATGGAATATAAGGACATGTCATTCTCCATGTGGGAATGATTATTCTGGACACAGCACTAATTTGCTAACCTGAAAAACATCAGTATTGTTTATGAAGACCTTGACATATCCACCAAATTGAGAATTTTAAGTAAATATCACGGGCTTGTACTCGCTGATCCCTGGGGTAATTGCTTAATACAAGTTCCTCAGAGCTCCTTATCCTCAGAAATCACATTAAAACGATGACATTATCAAGGTATAGGGGATGAGAGAGAAAAAAAATTAAGGATGGCCTCATTGTAGGATATGAGAAAGAAAGTTCATTTCCATGGAGATATTTTGTCCTTTTTCCCAGACTCATTCTTTTATCATAAAGGCAAGAGAGGAGGAACGGACATATTCCTCAGAGACACATAGTTAATTATCCCAAATAATGTGGCACAGGCTGCCAGTTAATGGGAATGGAAATCAAGTAATCTCAGAGACCTGCAGGGCCACCTCACTTCCTTTGCCTCATGCTGTCAGTCTTGCTGTGGATTAGCTCTGGTCATACAGGCTGGCCAATAACAGACAAATGACAGAATCATAGAGATGCATGTTTAATGCCACCTGTCCTCATGTTTCTGGCTTTTGTCTCCATTTCTTCTCAGTAGAAAGCCAGATACCAAGTAAGTTGTCCAGAGAAAGTGGGCAACATACAGAGTAGGTGTTCACGGTTACCTGATTTGAAAGTAATTTAGCTCAAATTTTAGATTCTGTCACTTACTGGCACCTAGGTTTTGATAAATGATGCAGCTTCCTTACCCTCACTTTCCTTTTTTTTAAAAGTCAGTTTCAATAAAAACTTTGCATAACTGGTGTAACAAGGTTAATATACCCTTTCTATTATTGCATGGCTGCTCCTCCTCCAATATGTTAGTGCATCCTCTTCATACATGTTATCTTAGGTTGATGAAAGAGAAGTGTTGTAAAAGTGTTAGATATGCATCACCTATACCTGTAGGTATCTTAACATCAGTGTTAATATAATGTAGTCAGAAGTCACCATTTCTTCAGTCCATTATCCGAAATAAGATTTGAGCAGTCACTTTAAAATAAAAGTTTGATTACAATATTTTCTGTCTTTGTCATTTGATCACCATTAGGACCATTTAAGCATCTTATCATGGCATTGGATTGACCTTGGTTTCTGCCAACCTTGTCTCTTGCTTTTATTTGTCCTCAGATTTTGTTAAGTAGTCAAAGTCTCCCTCATACTTTTTGGTGGCCATCTTTCATTCTTATTCTTTTCCAAAATAACATAGGATCTGCTGGGCACTCATAAATACTCTAGAGACTGTCTTGTTACTTTTACATACTGCCACTGTATGGTTACTTGACTGTGAGTGTAGTGAGCACAAGACTCTGGTCTCCAAAGAGTAAGCATTTTCTGTATGAAAAAGCTGTCTTTTGTTCCCGACCTCCAGTGGATCTCAACTTATATTTACTGAATTGATAAGTGCATGAGAATTTTAGTGTTTTGAAAATGGTCTCATGCCCCGCCCCTCCTCACGAACTCAGAGACACATCCCTAGTTATCCTTATTAATATTCCTTGATGGGCTAAATTTCTACAGGGTAGAGATTTGACCTGTGCTTGTGGTCCAAATAGAGAAGAATACATAGTAGCCACCTCTCCTCTCTTTCCAAGTTCTTCTGGAAAACTGGCAATGAAACACAAAGAATAATGTCCTTTCGTCGTGAGTTCAGGGAACGGGAGCAGGGCGAACCATCTCAGTGCCTTTCTCATCACTGTGGACAAACACCTGACAGAAGCTACTAGCGAAGAAAAGATTCATTTTTGCTCACAACTCAGGGGCTAGAGCCTGTCATGGCAAGGGAAGCATGGCATGATGGGAGCTTACAACTAGACACATCCAGTCTCATGCAAAACTGAGATTTAACATGGGAACTAGAATTGGGCATCACATTAAGCCCTACTCCCTAAGTTTTATTTACAGTCTTCAGTTAGACTGCATCTTCTAAAGCATCCACAACTTTCCCCAAACAGTGAACCAACCAGAGATGAAGTATTTAAACCTATATGCCTGTGTGAGTGGCTTGTAACATTGATTCTACAACACACATAAAATATGTTCATTAAATTTTGGGGAGATGATGAAGGGCCAAAATCTAGGCAGAGGGTAAAGATTAGTATGGATTGATGGCATGTCTTTAGGTCACAGGGGACATGCCATTAAACGGGACTGTAGGGGTCTTCTCTATTCCATCCTATCTTCATAATCATGGTGTAGACAGGATTTGTTCTGCCACATCTCCCTAACCCTAACCCTAACCCTAACCCTAACCAACCTAAACTACATGGTAGAATTAGCTCTCCCAAAATTTTCCTCAAGACAGTCTTACTCTAGTAATTTTTAAACCCCAGCTACTTGTTACAATGAAGGAAAACTGGGGACACAAAGGCCCTTTAAAAAAATTTCTTTATGAAAGCAGTGAATATATGAAACTGTCCCATTTTCCTGTGGTTGTGGTCCCTGTGAAATGTGAGCTGTCCAGAGACAAGCTCTGTGTTTTACTTGTCTTTGAATCTCAGTTCCCTGCACTGTGTCTGCTGATTGAAAAGTGAATGCATGCCTTTGGCTTCTCTGCTTTTAACAGCGCCAACCTGCCTGTGTAGATTATGCTCCAATTAGTTTATAGTGTTAAAGATGCAGCTGAGTTTATTGGAGAAGTTCATTCAATATTTAAGACACATTTTATTCTAGACAAAGGGATTAATGTGCATGATGCAAATAAAGTTCATAAAGATATTGAAATAAGGCATCATTAAAAATTTTACCTTTCTAAAAATCTGTTTTTAGTTTTTCCACTTTTTTCTGGATGTGCTGAATACATAACTGAGATTTTTTTGTATGCTTTCAGTCCAGAATAAATAAAATATCACATTTCTTTGCCTTTTGGTTTACTATGTCATGTTTAATTGATTGCTACCCAACCAAACTGTTTACAGTATAATCTGTTTAATTAAATTGGTAACATTAAAATGTTTGATTGCTTTCACTTTTAGAAGATATTTTAGAGTGTTATGAGGGCTCTGTATCTTGTATATGTCTTTTATGTCTTTTTATGCGTTTTGGGCTCATGCTTTACAAAAGCATTTCATTTTGTTGAATAACTCAAGGTGTGCTGAGAATTCTTATTATTCTTGTTAAAGAACCTATGCTATTTTTGAGAAGCTTTCCCCCCCTTTTTTTAACTAATTTATACTCCCATCTGTCATCCATCTGTACTTCTCCAGTGTTCTGAAAACTGGGACCTCAAGGACTGAATCAACCCTGCCCTCCTGTGGTAAATTTTAAAATTGCAGGACAGACCTTTACCAACGATTCATTTGCGATTTCCCTGTGTTTGCACCTTACTCTACATTAGGGAATTATGATTGCATGCATATATGGAATATAGCAGAGTGATTTTTTTTACATTTTAAGGCATTCCTTGATATTGTGAATCTAACATAATCCTGCTGTTATTAGCATTTTGTTTTCAATTTCTAGTGTTAGTTGAACAGACTCAGGTATGATTTGGTTGTACAGTCCAAAACATTAACTGAAAAATAATCTTGTCATACATTCATGTACAGGGATATAAACTTTCATCCAGTGAATTAAAGAATTTGTAGTTTTACTTAAGAATAAATGTTTTGAGGGCGTGATGGAGTTAAAGTTTTTAAAAAGGGTGAAAATATACAGTTGAAATTGAGAAGGTTTTATCTTTTTTGGTAGGCATAGAAGAACAAATAAATATTGCCTAGTTTAATTATGTTAATTATGTTCCAAATGTACATGTCTAGATGCAGGGCAGTCAGCTGGCTTTTCCAAGGGGAAAATAAAAACAATAACCACTGAACAAATTCATATAGATGCCGTAACCCAAGTCATTCTTTCTCTAGCCATTGAACTCCATGAGAAACCTCTTTCTACTGGGTCTCTCTCAGAACTATGTCAGCATTAAATGGGAAAAGATGATGCAGAAAGTACTTTAAGAAACAGTGCAAGCACAGAGAAGCCGATCTAGTAGGTGTGGTGGCAGAGAGGTGAATCCACAGGTCTGATTTCTAGGCAAAATCTGGGGGGGCGGGGGTTAGGGTTGGGTCCTATGTCTTGGGCAAGTCACCTAAGTTTCAGACTGTCAATTTTCTCATCTGCAAACTAGAGATGGTGATAAAAATCACAAGTGCTATTGTTAGGGTGTTATAACCTACTTAAAATGACTTGGAAATAGTGTACATCTAATAAGGATTTAGAAGAAAATGAAGACTTAATTAATTGGAATTAAGAAGCTTGACTCCGTCCTCATGTTCAGCAGTGGCTGCAGGGTGAAGCACTAACTGTTATTTATCTTTAGTGACCTGAATAGGGTTATTCCTCAGTGCCTCTCTACAGCTGTGTGAAGAATTCCCATTTATAATTCCATTTATAGATAAGGAAGCCAGGGAAGCACGATATAATCACATAGACAGAGGAGAATGCCCCAGAATCTGACTTCCATTGCCTCACTCCAACATGTCAGCTCACTGCCTCACTAGGCCAGCTTCAGGGGGTCACCAGTACTCAGGTTAACTGTTTCCTTAATGGTATACCTTGTACGCTGTCTTCCCATTAGGCAATTCTGTCATGTGCTAGGAAACAGGAGAAAACCAGGCCTTTTTGTTTTAATTACAAACTTCAACCTTGCTATAGTTATATATTACCAAGGTGGCATAGTTATTGCATAAGAGGAAAAACTTAGTTTTTTTGGGGAAGAGTAATGGAGAAACATCATAAAACCCATACCCTATTCTCAGCAGCGGGGGATGGTGTTTGTCTTCTTAGGATACTTGGTATTGAATTAAGGTCTTTACTTTGTGTGTGTATGCCTCTATCTCAAGATATACATTCTAAGACAATGGTTCTCAACCTGTGGGTGGTAACCTCAAAAACCTTTTTTACAGGAGTTGCCTAAGACAAGTAGAGAACACATATATTTACATTACAGTTTATAACTAGCAAAATTACAATTATGAAGTAGCAAGGAAAATAATTTTGTGGCTGGGATAGTAGAGGGTCTGAGCATTAGCAAGGTTGAGAACCACTGTTCTAAGAACTGGATTGAAGAAGCACATTGCTGAGACCATGGCTTTGTCTAGATTTTTCAGTAAAGAATGGTGATGGATTTGAATAAATTATAACTGATGCCTAAAAGTAAGTAGGCTTAATGGCTCCTAAAGAGATGCTCTCAGTGGTCCTAGATGAGTAGGTGGTTATGAAAGATAGAGTTTGCAGAGGACGGTTTTAGATGTTCCAAAACTACAACTCAGTGGATATTCCTCAGGAGTCTCTTCATTACTATCAAATCAGGGAAGCACTTACAAAGTTCTAAGAGATATAAAACTCACTACAAAGAAACATCAATCTTGCTCCTTTATGAAAACCCTGGCTAGAAGGGCTGGCTCACCCAGGTCAGCTGTGTACCCTGTACACACAAGCTGAGCACCAGAGGATTTTTTTCTCTTTTGGGAAGTCTTCTGTTTGCATTCTTTTCATCAAACTTGCAGTATGCTCAGGGCTAAAGAAGATCTTCAAAAACCCAGTTTGAGATGTTACCACTTAAAGCAAAAAGCAGTTGGCTAGAATTTTATAATCATTTGTGTTTCATATTATACATATGGTTGTGGTAAAATGTGTCTGTGTTTTGACTTTCTTTGCTTTTGATATTTATTGAGAAGGCATTTGTGGAGTATGTATCCAATACTAGCCTAGTCTGATACAGCAAGTAGAGCAATGAAGGAGAGATGATCCCTATTTGCAAAAGATCTACGAGTTGCTACAACTGAGATAAACACAGAAAGTAAGCTACTTAAAGAAAATAAGTGTGCTCACTCCAAGTGTTGTCTGGTTTGCTCTGAGCCTGGAGGGTCTACAATGTCCAGTCTTGTTATTTGGAAACCGAGAACAGATGATGACTAAAGCTGAGTGGAGTGAACAGGGGATACAGACTTTCAGTTTGAACAGGCTAAACCCTGGCTCATGTGCATGTTAAGCCTTGTATCCAGAGTTCTGGCTGTGGCATAAAGTGAAAGGCAGGAAGACGTAAGCGATGAGGCTGAAGAAGTAAGCAGGGTAGTTCAAGAAGGTCCAAGCAATAATCACCACTGATAATTCTCTTACCTAAATCATGCTTTATGCACAAACACACATTAGCCTTTATAAAAACAATCTAAGATACCAACTAGATGAGGAAGCCCTCAAGGGCAAATGGATTTCCCAAAGTTACACTGGTAACTTATTGGCTTGTGGTGGGCGGATGACAGCATCTTAGGATAGACTTTAGTAATTGTGACACATAGTCTCTCAAAGGCAAAACCTTAGAAAAAGCCAACCAGAGTATCTTTTTAAAAAGTGAAATCATGGTTCAGACAGAAAATCTGATTTTGTGGTATTCTTTATATATGGCATATCCTAATGGAATATTTATCTGATAAAAAAGGATAAATAAAAGCCATTCTATACCAATCTCATGTATGTTTTCTCCACTGTCAGAATAATATTAGTTGCATTTATGAATTCAATCTTATTATTTTGGCAATGGTTAGCTTTAAAACATCACATCATCAAAGAAAATGTATCTTTGCTTATAAAAATAAAAACTAAAATAAAAACAAACAAAAAAAGAGAAAAAAATGTCAAAACAAAACAAAAAGTCCACTAAAAAAGCAAGCAAGCAAACAAACAGACAAAAATATCCAAGGAGTACATTCTGTGTTGGCCTGCCCTGGACTGGATGATATACCCAGACATAAAGAGAAAACCGATTTTCTCTTTCCTATTAGGGGTAACAATTGAAAATAGCTCCTTGGTTACAGGTAGGACTTTATGTCTACTTCTCAGTGCTGGGATTTTGTCCAGCCTGAATCTGTGCAGGTCTTGTGCATGTTACTATTATCTCTGTCAGTCCATATGTGCATCTTTTCTGTTGTACATGGAAGACATTGTTTGTCTGGAGTCATCCATCACCTCTGCTCTTATAATCTTTCTACCTCTTCTTCTGCATAAATTTTTGTGAAAGAGAGAGATAGATAGATGATAGATGGATGGATGGATGGATAGGTAGATGGATAGATAGATGGAGAAAGAAAGCAAACATAAAGTTAGGTGAGTGGGTGGGTAGGTAAGGAAGATTTAGGAGGAATTGGGAAAAAGCAAACATGATCAAAAGATGTATATAATTTTTTTTAAGTAAAAAAGAAAAGCACTTGTATAATTTACAGAAAATTTATGAAATGAACATTAGTCTCTATCCATATAGCCTAGGAAATGGAAACAAAACAAAATAAAACAATTGCTCATTGATGTGGGTAGGTGCGTGAGTGGAAGACATCAATGAACATTGTATCTATATGTAACATTGACTGGGGAAATTGTACATCATCTCATCAATAGATGGAGTTACAGATGACCAATAGTTTATGAGAGAGGAGGAACAGCTGCTTCTAGGGACCAGATCCCACATAGGAGATGTCCTGTTGGGTACCAGAATACATAAACTTGTGAAGAAGTAGATGACCTTTTGACTAGTAGTAAATATTTTATACCTAGAAATATCTAGATCTGGAGTTTTATTTAGGATTGTTGGACAACAGCTACACCAATATCCTGAATGAGAACTAGGAATTGGGAAGTGTATTTATTAATACAAGGGTAGTGCTGAAACGGTATTATGTGAGAGAATACAGAAACTGGGCCAGCTGGGAATCCTCTTAGAAGATGGGGAAGCTCCCATCCTGAATCTGGGGAGCTCCAAGTCTTACTTTTAATTTGCTGTTGGTTTATTCTCCGTGAAACTTTAATGTGCTGGAGAAAAAAGGTAAGGGACGGGAAGGGGAGGGAGGGAGAAGAGGGAGAGAAAGAGGAACAAGAGCGTGTATCAGTCCATGGGGTTAATCTTTCAAGTGACTGACATGACTTTTGTAGATAAAGAAGACAGCGCAGTTAGAGATGCTCAAGGAGTGGGTGTGGTTAGCTATGCCAGAGGAAGGAGGTTGAAAATGGTGAGAAGAGTATAGGAGTATGCTAAAAACATAAAGCATGGTGATTACTCTAGTACTGAGTATGAGGATTCATCTTTTTGGAACATAACAGAAATGTTAACTACTTTAGGTGTTTTTATGGAGAGTAGTAGTATACACTGTCTTACCAAATATTTGTAATTTAATGAGAGTGGAAGGGCAAAAATACATTTAAAATGAGCACTCACATGTAATAGACAGAACCACAGAACCACAGTGACAAAGCAATGCTACATATTTGACAGACAGTCAAGGGATGCTCCAGGAAATAAACAGCCTGGTTCTCTACTGGATTTAGCCATTTCTGTGTTTTCAGAGCCTGCACTTCTCCCTTCCTCACCCCAGGGCCTCATTCTGTTTGTTGTTGTCATGTGGCTCCTGCTTTCCTCTCTGCAGAGCTTCATAGGAAGCCTTCCAGGTGCTAAGGTCACCTGGGCACCTCCAACCCTGAGGAGGAAAAAGGACATGAGTGATGATCTGGAAAAAAAGCGCAGAGTACAGAGAAAAGGAAGCCAAGCTGTGCAAGGGAATAATGAAAATGTTTACTGTGTGTTGGCCAAGTCCAGCTGAGGAAAAGTGAGTTTTGATTCTGATTTACGTGTGATGGGAGATACGTGTGGCTTACTTGTTCCATGACGTGTCTCTGAATCATGTGATCCACCTATATTTCCTCTTTCTTTGTCGTTAACCACTCAACTTGTATGATTGTCCTCCTGTCACAGATGAAGAAATTGAAGTCTGGGAACAACGAATGTCTTCCAAACCACACCCCCAAGAATATTGTAGTGACTTTTCATTCATTAAACAGGAGAGCTGAGTAGCCAAAGGTTCGGCCTGTACCTTAAAGGACATAGTCAGCCATGATATGAATTTACTCATTTGTGAGATAGAATATTTGTTCTGTTGCAGAGACTTCAGATTTAACTGTCTGTCTGTCCACTTAATTATCTTTTGTCTCAGAACAAACTTGTCTATGACTGGCAGCTGTGGAACACAGCTTGTGAATAATGAAACAGGAGTTTCATTTTCCAGTTGTTTTATCCCATGCTGTTCTTCTTAAAAAGAGAGCAAAGGAGCAGTGATTTCAGATTAATTGCAGTGAAGCTTGTTGGGTAATGCAAATTAACGTCTGTGGCACCACAGGGGAACATGCTCATTGAATCTTTTCCAAAGTTGACTCCAAATAATCTTGAGGGTACACCTCATGATGTTTTTAAAAAGGTGTTTTTTTTTGCATAATTTTAAGATCAGTACACAGTTTACCTGGATCAGTTCTGTACCATGGGGACCAAGAATTGAACTTACAGCATCAGGCTTGCTGTCAAGTACCTTTATCGGCTAAGTCATCTCATGAGCCTGAAGTTTCAGCTTCAATTCCTATCACATTGAGATTTTCCAGGGCAGTTGTGTCATGTCAAGGCTCTAACACATCTGTGGAGAAGGAGACTGGGTGGATGGGTAGAACAATGACGAGTTTCTGTTCATCGTCACTAACGTGACAGTGGCATTCCCATGTCAGCGTCAGGTGTGAGGGAGACAAAGGTCAGTGAATGAACACAAATAGTTAAAAAATCACTTTCTGGTTTTTGTAGAGAGCTGCCTGCAGCCATGCCTTAAAGATGGCACTGGCTTCTGCCCTCCACCTTCCACATGGTGAGTGCTCTCAGTGACAAACAACTCCATATTGGGTGAGGCTGAGAATCTGGCTTGCTTCCACATACCTGGACCTATAGGTAGTGCCCACATGGCGTACTAGGGTTGGCTACCCAGAGGCTATTTAGGCTGCGGGCGGGTTTCCCTGGGGTCAGCTGTCAGAAGTCAGAAATCAAGGTTCCTGAGTAAACTGCTGAAAGAAGAGCCTGGTGTTGCGTCTTCCTTGCTGGTCGAGGCAGTCGCGACAGGTTTCATGGCTTAGTCCCTAAGAGTTTGAAGTTTTATATATACTATCTGGACAGATTTCATATTTGAGAAGTAAAAGCCTGGTTCTTAGTATTTCTAAAAAGTGTTGTCACTTGGGAATGTGTCATTTTGTATCTTACATCCAATTCCTGGGCTCTAATTTGTGGTAGAGGAAGATGGAAAATCATTTTGAAGACTTTTTAAAATTATTATTTAGCTTCTTCTCCTTAGGTTTTGAATTTTTCAGATAGATTACATAGATATTTGAATTTTTCCTTTCATGGCATCTGTGTTCATTTCATTCTTTATATACCTTACTAATAAAGATAGTTAAAAGATTTGCACCAAGGTAGGCAACTGTTGAGGCAGAGTAGCCATTTACAGAGCATCTTGATCAACTTAGCTCCAAACTTCATCAACATGAGGCTTGCATTCTTAACTGTTCCCCCTTCCATGCAAGATTCTTTTCCATTTCTCCACTTCTGAAAATATGTCTGTCCCCGAAAGAGTATGACCTCAGAGAGGGCCCTTAATTTGGCCCACGTGAATTTGGTTTATACTGTGACACTGTGTTACTTTGCCTGCCTAAAATACTTGATTGATCTAATAAACAGCCGAAGTGTCACAGAGTCAAATAAATGCAACATAAAAGAATGCAACACATCTTTGAATCATTAAACAAATGCTCCACAGCATAAACAGATGGCACAAATAATATTAAAATAATATTCCACAACAGAATGTGATGCTTTTCAAGAGTGGTAGACCTTTAAAGGTCTATCAAACATTGATGAACTGACCATACCACCCTCTAAAGCCCCTCTTCCTTTTTCCAATTTGAGGTCCCACAATTTTAGTTCTCGGATAAAGTTTTCTTTATGTCCACAATGCACTACACAAGCAGACAATTGTCCTTGGCAGCCAGTGAGTCTCATTCATTTCTACCATTCTGGGAAGCAAGTGTCTTTGATTTCCTGTTAGGTAAAAGTTCCTCTTTAGAAAAAAAAAGAAACTTGTTTTACCTGCATGGAAGGGTACCAAGTACATGCAGTATCTGTGGAGGCTGGAAGAGGGTTCCAAATCACCTGGAACTGGAGTTACACATGATTGTGAGCTACCATGTGGGTACTGAAAACTGAATTCTGGTCCTCTACAAGAGCAGGAAATGATTTTAACTGCTGAGTGAACCCTCTAACCTCAAACTTTTAAAAGTAGAGTGAGCTTGTGAGTATTGTGACTTTCTTTTTTTATTTTTTTATTTTTTACTATGAATAAAGTCACATTTTCTATCCTTGTATATCCTTATTCAAGGTCCCTTCCCCCTCCCACCCCTCCAGTCACTTTCTCTTCTCCACATCTCCCTATCTCCTCCCCAGCATGGGCAAGAGGTTCCAAGGTTCCAATATTGCTCAGTTCAGCATCCACTCCTGGCAGATCCAGACTTTCAATGTTCACAGCTGGGTAAAAGTGTTGGTAGCTTCTCTTCCCAGAAGCCCACACAGCTGCTTCCAGCAGGAAGAAAGCTTCCAGCCCAGTTCCAGCTTAATTTCCCTATGTTTAGCATTTAGCACATGTGGCTAGTGTCTTTAGCAATAGGGCATATCACCAAGTTTAGTGAACAGCTAAGAATAATGATAAGGACGTGCATTGTTTTGGGGACTCAAGCCTCCCTGACCAACAATGTTATACTGACTGGTTTTGTGTGTCAACTTGACACAAGCTAGAGTCATCAGAGGAATGAGTCTCAGTTGAGGAAATGCCCTGATGAGATCTAGCTGTAAGGCATTTTCTCAATTAGTGGCCATGATGAGTGGGACCATCATCCCTGGGCTGCTGGTCTTGGGTTCTATAAAAAGTGGGTTGAGCAAACCAGGGGAAACAAGTCAGTAAGCAGCACCCCTCCATAGCCTCTGCATCAGCTTCTGCCTGCAGTATCCCACCATTTCAGTTCCTGTCCTGACTTGCTTTAGATGAATAGCAATGCTGAAGTGTAAGCTCAATAAACCCCGTCCTCCTCACCTCAAAAAATTTTATTTGATGGGACAGAACTAGAATGTTGGACATGAGATGTAATATTCAATACATAAATGACAGGAAGACCCTAATTACTATCCAAAGAATGATTATGATAAATAGTAACTAGTAAAACATTTAAAAAGAAATTTGCCTATGTTGGTGCTACAAGTGAGCATCAACAATGTGGAAGGATCTATCACAGGTACATAAGCCAGCTCCTACTGAACCAAGGGCATTCAACTGAAGGTTCATGAGTTTAAAGTGCTGCTGACTCTTGAAATAGTGAGAATTTTCTGACAATAAGTAGAATTTCCCCTCTGTCCTTTGTCACAAGTTTAAAAGTCACAGAACTTGTAGAATATAACCATTTGGGGGTTTGGTTTAAAGGTGGACTAATGTAACTCTCTTTCATGTAACAAATGATAAAGAGACAAAACAAAGTAAAATAATTGTAGTTGGAAGATTCGTGGTCAGCCTAGTCCTGTGGTCCAGACAAATCTCTCCTACCTTTGGTCCCACAGCAGTTTATAAACCAATTTCTCAGAGGCTCATATTAATTACAAACTGTTTAGTCTATGGCTCAGGCTATTATGAGCTAGCTCTTGCATCTTACATTAACCCATTTCTATTCATCTATATATTATCACATGTCTCATGGCTTAACTGTATTCCATTACATATTGTTCCCCTGGCAGGTCTAAGTGTTCTTCTCTTGACCCCACCTTTCTCCTTCCTCTGTCTCACTTGGATACCCCACCTGTCTTGCCATAGGACAGAACAGCTTTTTTATTAATCAGTAGTAGTGACACGCATTCACAGCATACAAAATCCTAATTTTCTTTTTTCTTAAAAAAAGTTTCAACTTTAACATACTTAAAGTATATAATACAAAAGTTTTCAAGCAAGAATTACAGTTGGAATATTTAGTTTATTTGTATCTGGCAAAATTAAAGAAAATACTCTATCATCTTTCCTATTTTTGTTAGTCTAAAGTTTTATATCTACATTATCTCTTATCATAACTAAAGAAAACTAAAATTATAACTACTTAGTCTTCAACTACATCAAAGATCCCAGAAGGATATAATATTGTCTGAGTAAACAGAAAATATATTGCAAGCAGCTTCTGAAAAATGTGAAAAATAACAGATAGCTGGCTGCCTGGACAGTAACTCAAAGTTCCTCTGCAACATTGGGGCATCCATTTTCAGCCTACAGATCTATAGTCTCTGGCAGAATTTTTAGTAAAGCAGGAAATTTGAAGGACTGTCTCACTAATTCTGTCAAAGTTCATCAGTCAATTTTCCTTGTCCTACAAAATGTCTGGCAGTTTCCTTTTCAAGACAGGAACATTCAGGACCATCTCATCCTGTTTTGGCAAAGTTCAGTGGTCACTTTCCTATAGGTCCTGAATGTCCAGTTTATATAGTATACTGTGAAGAAGTCAAGCCAAGAGTAGTTTCTTGCCTAGTAGTTAATTTTTGCCACAAAGAAAGCAAATTTCACATGGAGTTTCTTCAATGCAAATCATCCTTTTAAAGTAAATTGGTGCTACCAGGAGCAGACATATCTCACTTGTCCTAAAACATCGACGTTCTTAAAACATTTTAAATGCCATATTCTGTAGGTCTTTGAAATGTTTGAAGATTACCTATCTGAAATATCTTTTTGTAGACCTAGAAAACCCTAACTGACATGGCTATAAGTTTGATTATTATAGATGACTATTAATATGTATTTATTAATTATATATTACAATTTTAAATGAATTGTGTAAACATAATACCTTAAGTAAGAGTAGAAATATACATACTGTATGATAAAATTGACTTTAAATTTGTATTAGTAAGTCAAAATCCATACCAATGTATTTTGAGATTAGCAGTTTTTTTGGATTAAAGTTGATTCAATAATCTCTTTTTATTATTTTTATATCATATCCTCTTTTTCTTTAGAAAGAGATTGACTATGACCTTTAACCATTTAAAATGAAAGCAAACGTCTATAAACAATATTTTGGAAATTTGGGTGTAGTTTTCTATACCACCTCCTGCTGATTGGGGGTACTGGTAATCTTAAGGGAACCCAAAGAAAATTGAAAATTGTGGTCAAGTCTTGACTGTAGTAGTCTGTGCAGCTGGATTATCTCAGTTAATTTTCTTCAGGGGGTCTTGGTTGATCAAACCATATTAGACTAAAAGCAATCCACAATTTCTCTTCTGTGGAAACACAAAGGAAACCTCTTTTCCAAAACAACATACCTTTAGTCATGGATTTTGAAGTCAAGATATCTTTAAAATATATATGTTGGTTTAGCTTAGCAGCATTTAAAATCAAATGACTTTCTGCAGTTAGCTCGTTAACAGTCAAATAATTCAAAGAAAACACAATAATATACATAATTAGATTCTGTGTATTTTTTATCTTTATGTGGCTATTTCTCTTATGTTACATTTACTATCTCTTGAAAGTCTTTATTTTTAAAATTATTTACTTTTTTATATAATTGCCTATATTTCTTTTTCTCTTTCTTTCAAGCCTATATTTTTAAACATGCTATAATCCATTTAGACTTTTTTCATTTGACTCGGTTTTATTGTCTATCTTTAATTATTTTTTGACCAGGGGAGTTTTTAAACTGTTAAGCTGAGTGGATAGGACCTAAGCTGTTGTTTAGGCTGCTGGCTCTGGTCTATTGGGCTTTTCAACATGGCAGAGGTAAGCTCACTGCCAACTCTGGGAGCCATGCCCACCACCCAACTCTAAGAAGCAGAAGGTCCTTACCACCACCAAGCAGCTTGCAGCACATTGCCCATGAAACTCATTTATATGCTTCATAGCTGGACTTCTCAAAACAGCAGACTCTGCTGCCAACATGAATCAGGAAACCATCTCTTAAAGGACCTGTGCATCTGTTTGCCACCAGCAAACAGAGCCTATCTAAAAAAAAAAAAATAATAATAATGTGGCTACCAAAAAGCTGTGCTTTGACGCCTGTTTTTATGGGTCTAGAATCCCTTTTTAAGCTTTTGTCAGGTTTTATGCAGAAATTCTAGCTCCACATTGGAAGGCCAGATGTAGAAGGAAGTTTCTCAGTTCTGCCTATCAAGATGAATCTCTTCCACCCTCAGAGGTAGGAAAAAATGCTGACTCAAACATCCTTGGGAAAGAAGATAAAAATAAAAAACTATAGAAAAGGCTGGAACAATTGGACACAACAGGACAGAAGAAAAGCAGAGAGAGACCAGTGTCAGGAATCCCAGCCTAGCACTGGGGAGCAGTCCTTGGAGAGATCTGGTTGGAGGTAAATGTGTGCACAGATGTCTTTGTTATATGCATTTGCTTTTCCTGTCTCACCTACCTGGAGACTCCAGGAAGACAACAGATCAATAAACATTTCTTTCATTATAGAAAATACAGGTGTATCTGTATCTATGAGCTACAGTCTAAAAAGAAGTTACATTGTGAAATTTGAAGATCTAGGTCAATACTTGTTCATCTCCTTTCTATTTTTCAAACCATACCTGGATTTCTCTGCTTCAGTTTGCCACTTCTTGTATTTGGGCTTGCCATCCATATGTCTAAACCTGGGTCTGCTTTACACCATTGCAAAATTCTTTTCCAGAAAGTCAGCCTTGTGCACAGTATAAGGTCTAATGTTAACCTGGAAGCTCCACTTGTCCAAGGACAGATAACTTCCTGGAATGCTGGGGGCTGTTGTTTGTATAAGATAATAAGCCACATGTTTTTACTTCAATAAGCAAGGTTGTACAGGATGTGCTTGATCATATGTAGGCAGGAGCTATGTAGGCAGCAAGTATGTCTGGATGTATGCTTGCTACCAATTGAACAAAGATAGGAGATACCAGAGCTTTGTGGATTTTGCCTAACCTAATTCAGTACCATTCTCTGGGAATTCTGGGTATGGATCTGGCCAGTGTCCATGTTCCTACCCATAATTTAATAACATTTGCTTTACTTGGACAATTGTGGGTTTGGTCTTTCTCTTTGACATTTTTCAGGTTTAATAGTAGCTCATTATTTATTACATAGAACATTCCTTGTGTTTTCCTCCCTATACATATAAAGAATCATTGTGTCAGATTTTAAAGTTTAGGCCTCTCATTGCAGATAACTGTACAACTCTTGCAAACTTCCTTATCTCACAGCCACCATTGTTCCTGATCCTTTTGTTGCTTTTGTGATGTAGTGTGATATTAATAGTAAGCAGAGGTTGGCAACACAGCATCCTGGACCACAACATCCTGCAACACAGGACTTTGCACCACAGCATCCTGCAACACAGCACTCTGCAACATAATACTGCACCCAGCAACATTTCACCCTGTAGCACTGTACTCTGCAACACTTCACCCTACAGCACTGTACCCTGCAACACTTCATCCTACAGCACTGTACTATGCAACACTGCATCCTGCAGCATAGGACCCTGCAACACTGCATACTGAAATACAGCACCCTGCAACACTGCAACCTGCAACATAACACTGCACCCTCCAACACTGTACCTTACAACTCTGTACCCTGCAACACTGCACTCTGCTCTCCATTGGTGAGTGACTTTTCAATGGAACCATCTACAGTGGGGATGATCATGGAGGTCTATCTTTGCAAGGAAAAGTTTTGCAATTGCATAGGCATTATGGTGCATTCCTGTGATCCCAGAACTCATGGGGCTAGAGACAGAAAGATTGCAAATTCAAAGCCAGCCTGTTTGACACAGAAAAGTCTGCCTGAAGATCTCTGAGCCAGCAAACTTCTATCTGTGTATTATTGTCCTTTAGTGCCCTGTCAATCATGTATAAAATCAAGTATAACCTCTAAAAACTTTTGTCAGTTGAAAATTAGTTCTTTTAAAAGAAACTTAAACAAATTTGTATAAGTGATCATGTAAAGTATGTGGGAGTTTCTGCATACTTAACTTTTTAAAAATGCGGGGCATGATTCTTAATTATTGCGTTAAAGTACTCAGAGATTACAATTTTATTTTATTTCTTTATTCAATTGTTTTGTTTGAGGATACTTTCAACAAACAGTTGTAAATATTGTTCAGTATTTAGAAAACGATATTGATTAACCCACTAGAGTTTCAAAATACAACTTTTGTGAGAGAGAATTTATCCAGTGGATGCTGCTGGATGAGAGAAATCTGACAGTTCTTCTGATTCATTCTTATTTTCAAGATGTGACTTCCTGTTGACGGTGGCAAACATGGGACATTCATTGAAAGGCACAGGGTTTGTCACAAAGATAAACAGTGGAGAACTCCCTAGTGGGTTATAAAAAACACAGATAAAATTAGGAGATTATTCAGTCAATCGTAGTGAGAAGGGAGAGTCCCAGGAACAGAGGAGAAGGAAGAGGGTTGAATATGATAAAAATACATATGTATATGTCTGAAATTGTCAAATGGAAAAGGTTTTAGAGACAGACCTGTCTGATTAAGGTGTTACTACATAGTAACCACTAGATGGCAGTCGTGAACAACAAAAATAAACTGGCCTCCAGCAGTAGAAAAGAAAAAACTAAAACGGTCACAGTTTCTATTTCTCTCCCTCCTTCTCATTTTCCCACTTATTACAGGCTCATTTCCTCACTCTTTCCCACTATGCCCCCCACTGTCCTTGTGTTTACAGATGTAATTTTCAAAAGCCCTACCTGCTTTTGTAGAATTAGATATGAAAATTGGCAACAAGAAGAGTTGTAATGTAGATAATAAAAATGCATGAAGAAGTTTCTCAAATTCAAGAGGTTTTTCATAACTGCTCTGTGCTGAAGGTGGGGATCAAACTTCAGAAGATAGCAAGGCTCAGAAAGACTTAGGTTATCAGTCCAGGGCTCTCACATGCTGGCAAGTTGAGACCCCTGGGGCGGAGTAGCGGGCAGGAGGGGTGGGGGCCAGGCAGAACATGCTAGAAATCTTAGGGCTCTGTTTATATTGATAAGACATATTCTGTCTTTGTGATGTTACCCAAGCGTTGTCTTGATAAGGATCAAAGTGGTGAACAGAATTTTTTTTTTTTTTAAACAAAGCAAAACAAAAGAAAACCCACCACCCAAACAATCAGACAAAGCAAGCAAGTGTGGAAGCCAAGCCCAGCATGATGCAGGTGCAGAATTTGGAAAAGGATCTGCCTGCTTTCTAATCTCTGCACAGGGGAATCAAGGGCTTGATTGGCAGCACAATTCAGGCTTCTGATTCTCCCCAGAGTCATCATCCTCTTCAGTAAATCTTCTTTATTTATTATTAATTTATTTACTCTATTTCCAAAGTCTTCTTCTTTTGAAGATTGGATTTTGGATTCTGAAGTTATTTAATTTTGTCCCCACATCTACCAGGCACACAAAAACATAGAAACCAAAACTATATGAAGAGGTCTTATGAAACCTTACCATTTGTAAGCTAATTAAACACACACACACATACACACACACACACACACACACACACACACACATACACACACACACACAGGAGTACACTATCAAAAACATACGTTTTTATACATATAAATCAAAAAGGGTTTGAACAGGAATACTCTACACTAGTAAACAAATAACAGATTTACTCTCAGAAGAAATGGTCTCTTAAGTGAAAATCTCACTGTCCTGTATATTACCTTTCTATGAACTATTGCTAGAAATGCCCAAGAGGCAGGCGAAGCGTGTCAGGCATTGCTCTTGGCTGCCCAAATAGATGATAAGCCCTATTGCTGAAGACATTACACATTTTAGTTGTAGATCGCAAAGAAACCAATCTTGAGCTGACCAGGAAATTCTACTTATTGATTAACATTTACAGGTTGGAAAGTCCTGTGCTGACTGCTGGAGTACAAAGGATGTCAATGGTCCCACCCATTTGTGAACCCTGTATGTTACAATACTAACCTGTCAGACAATATGTACCCACTGGTGCAATGGTGGCAAGACTGTTTATGGGGGTAACTAACCACTCTTTTCAGTTGATTGGGATCTGGTTCATAGGAAGGAATTCATTCCTTGTACTTTAAACATAGTCAAATCCATGGCTAGGGGACTCATAGGTTCTAGGGCACAAACTACTGATGTCGTTCCAAGTGTCATAATGTCATTTCTTGTCATAATGCCTTCCAAACATTTATTCATTGCTTGGCCATTGTTGGTCAGAGAAGCTTCTTACTGCAGTGGGTAGTGATTATTGCAGACACATGACCATTTAAAGTGCTAAAAATAATTGATTGTGAGTGCTCAGCTGTAAACATAGCCACTTTCCTTTTGGACTGTGGCTATTGATAGGTTCCTCATGCCCCAGTGGATAATCCCACACCCTTGCACATATGGGCAGCAATATTGGACACAGTGAGTAAAAAAAAATAAAACTTTAATTATAAAAAGAGGATATGAAGCTGGGATGGAGATGTGGAGTAATGGTGGGATTTGGAGGAGGTGTGGGGATTAGATTTGATCATATTCATACATGCACATATATATATATGATATATAAAAATACTTAACTTTTTTTCTAAAGTAGGCTTCAGAAAGCATCTGTGAGGTTAGCTATTCTTCTTGAGGGACACTGAGCAAAGGAGTGTCAGGCTGCTGTATTTTTAAAAGTCTACGGGTAATAAAGGCATAGAAGAAGAGCTACCTCTTTAACCAGCTTCCTTTTTTTAAAAATAATTTTTGTCTTTGTCTCTTTTTACACTCAAATATGCACATGAGAGAAGAAAACTCATGCTAGTATAAAAAGAACCCTGTCATAACCAAAGTAGATTTGGAAAATTCTTTTAATTATTGTCACCTGTCAATTGTTTCTCCTGGTGTTGAAGTTTTAATACCAGACCATGATAGGAGGGGACAAAGGGACAGGCTAACTCCAAATGAAGCAGCCTTTGTGATTACAAGTTCACTGAATGAGGGTTGTGTGACCTCTGACAAAAGTGCAGACACCCAGGAAACTAATGTTATTAGACAGGCCTGTGGCTGCCGGGCAGCACACACACAGCGAGTGCAATTGTAGCCGAATTGAGAAGTCGCTGTTTCCCTTGCCAGTTGTGAGTCCTTAGTCAAGTGAGAGAACCCGTGGAGCTGTGGTTTTCGCCTTGATAAAGCAAAATTGATACTCCTTGTCCACAGTGTTGTTCCGAGTGTGGACTAACCTGGAAAATACCTGGGCCCATAATAGGTATTCAATGAATGGAAGTAATTAATTTGGGAGAGTGATAGAGGAATAGATTGTGGACTGTGGAGTTTGTCAGGCTCTGCCTTATTCTTATTTTCCATCTGAGACAGGCTTCAGATCATGTATGAGCTCCTCTAATCTCATCTGCAGAATGGTGATACCCTGTCTACAGGTCTGTTGCCCCCCCCCCCCCCGCAACTCAAGGTGATGACGTTTGTTCAGTCCTGAAACTATTTATTGAGATTAAAAATGTATTATGTCTTTGGAACTAAGAAAAATATACAAAAAAAAAAAAACCTAATGCTTTGGGTCAAGTGTGTTAGTGTATATTTTTAATCTCAGGCAAAAGCTGATAGCACTCTGTGAGTTCAAAGCTATCCTGGACAACATAAAGAGTTTCAGGTTAACCAGGCTACACAGTGAGACCTTGCTTCTAAAATCAACCAGCCAACGACCACCATCACCATCACCAACAAAAGCAAAACAAAACAAACAAATAAAACCCCAAGAATATTGCCCCAGGAATTATATATATTTGTTGATAATAAAATAATAACAGCAAGGAAAAACAGAAGTATAATAGGTAAAAACATTATTGCTTAAACTCAAAACAAGGGAGCATCAGTAGCAAATGCAATAACATGATGTGTACAGACAGTAACTTGCTATGGAAGAGAAATAATAGAAGAGAGGAGGTGGTGATGGGGCAAGACATAATTTTAATTGATGTGGATAGAGAAGATATCAGTCCTTCAGAGATGCTGCCAGAAACGAATCAGAGAGTCAATTACAGTCATATCCAGAGAAAGCTCCCTGCAGCTTAAAAGGCTGCTGCCAAGGCCCTGACTTAGAAGCCTGCTTGTTATGATAGTCAGGCCAGTCATGGCTGGCCAAGAGACAGCAATGGGAAGTTGAAGCAGATGAAGTAGTTAAATAGGTATCACTGTAGGGCAATGACTAACGAGTGAGCAGATTATTGGACCTTGTGTTGCCTTCTCAAAGACTTTGGCCTAAACTTGAGTGAAATGTGAAGTCATTAAATGTTTTTGAGAAGAGAAAAGGCAAGACCTGAGTTTGTCTACTAAATGCTTTGCTAACTGTGCTTTCAGAAATACATTATAAGGAGCTAAAGGCATAGTTGCAGTACGTTGGACTCTTGAACACACACACACATGCACACACACACAAACAGAGATGCATGCAGGAACACATACACACACAAGTTATTTTTTTAAAGAAGATTTTAGTAGTGGGAGAGGTTTTGCAGAACTTAGATCCTATGGTATAGGTAGGCTTGGCAATGATGCTATTAGCTCATGTTAATAGCCAGTTCAAACATGATGATATGAAAGGACAATCAATGGAATGGTCCTTCATTTGCCTTTTTTTGGAGAATGACAGATGCCTAAAGCTCTTCAAATGGGTAACAATGAACCCACAAAACCCTTATCTCATTTGGGGGCTCAGATTAGAACTCAGAAAACTTGGTTGGGCTCATCTTTGTACAGTTTTTAGTGTCATTTCCTTATATGAATTCTCACCATTTTTTCCTTTTCAATAAAATACCTAATAGCATCCTAAAAATGTGTGGTGATGAGCTCTCTCCTTCTCCAGGGATGAAAAGTCCTGGGAATGTACATTTCTTTTTTTTTCCCAACTATTTCAAGATAGTTTATTTTCAAAATGGGTCACAACATTAGCTTTTGGCCCATTCTGCCAAAAGTACAAGCTACAAATGCTTGCTTAGCAGCTAAGGGCACACATTAGTATCATGTCTGAAAAGTGAATAAAAATCCATATAAAACAAATAGTAAAGTTTCCTTAGGAGCACAGTAAGTGTGACCCATCTCTCCAAGCCTTCCATACTGCATCAGTGCCAACCCTTCTCTTACAAAGACATTCTAAAACTAGTAGTCATTAATTTAAATGGTTCCCCCAAATCCCTTAATTCAAGCTAAACTTGCAGGTAAGATCTACAAAAACGGCATCTACACATTGATACTAGCAGAAGCACAGGCTGCTGAGTGACAGTCCATTCCATTCTCTTGGGCACAAGACATGGACAGAGTGCCAACACCCTGCTCCTCCACTTCTGATGGGAAGCCATGGCTCTGGATTTGCTTCATGAGTTGCCACATTGGCCTTGACATCACATAGTATATCGAAGGCCTCTGGAACTCATTGAAGGTAAATGCAGCAGCAATGGTGTATGTGCCCATGTTCTCAAAGAGCATCCAATTGCCCACATGCAGCTCAGGCAGGTTGCAGCGTTCAACGATCCGATCAAAGCCATCACACATTGGTCCCCAGATGCTGGATGAATAATACTTCACATCTGGCTTGGTTCTCTTAGGCAGCAAGGCCTTTAAATGTGCATGATCATACATTTCTCACAATCGCTGTTGCTGAGAATATGAGCAAACTGTTTCCAGACTGTTTCTATCCCATACCTCTCAGAATTCATCCAGTCTTAATAAACTACTTTTATTTCCTTTGGTTCAACCAGACTCAATTCCAAATACCTGTTTTACAGGTTATTATGATGTTACACAGCCATGGTTCGCATGGAAAGAATCAGCACATGCCTTGTTTACACCAGGAAATCAATACTGTGTCACAACTCATCACCCAGGTTGTCATCTGCTACCACTGTGAGCTTATTGAGAACAAGAATTGTGTTTCTTAGCAATTTAACAACCTTTCTCACTTAGCAAAGGATAAAACAATAGAAAGGGTTCCTTCATCAAATTTTCCTGTTCACACAAATTATGATAGAACGTTTGTCAAAACTCAGGTGTGAAGTAGCTGCCCTATAAACATTTTACAAAGTAAAGCCGAAGTAGAACATTGTAGATGATTCTGTTGTAAGTAGTCTTAATAGAAACAATTGCCAAAGCCTTGGGATGCCTTGACCAAGCTCATTTAAAACAGCTGGAGTTAAATTTAATCTGGCAATGTCTGCTGAGCAGGGGAACCTAGTTCAGTCACCATTTGCAAGTAAAGGCGCCGCATCACAATTCTTCTCTTTCAAGATAAACACTTGTGAGGGGTTTTGATTTTGATTTTGATTTCTTCTTCATCATGGCTAAGAATCTTTATATGTTAAATATATTTAACTCTTGTGTCTTTTGTTCAGATTGGTCATGCTCAATTGGGACGTGTCAATTCTGAAAATAGAAGTCCTAATGACTCCACCTTGTCTATTTTGACTCTTGCATTTTCCAGATCATTGACACAGAGCTGTGCTTTGTGTACTTTCTGAGAAATTAATTGTACAAATGAATATGCACAGATTTATCTGTCTACACAGCTCCATCAATCACACAGAAGAGAGCTCATTTGCATTTCTTACCTCTTGCCAACAGTGATGACATTTCAGAGAAGAAAGAAAAAACAGAATGTTTATGTTGACACTGAAGGGGTTTTCATTATTTCAAAAGAAAGAATTTCCCTTGCATGCAGGTTATTCTTCCCTAATGGAACAGGATCGTTTTGTGCTTTTCTCTCATCAATGAAGTCTGTGTGCTTGTGTGTGAGCTTTGAAATGTTCTCAGGCACCAGTGTTTCCTTCCTCTGACAAACAGGACTCCCAGTTGGCACTGAGGGAACACAGTGCTCCAACTTAAATTTTTGTAAACCTGTCCAGTTTCTTACCCTTTTTCTCCTAACGTCTGGCAAACTAGTATCTCATTAAAAAATACCAATTCTTTTTCTAAATAAATACCCCTTTCAAAAACTCTTTTTACTTGCTATTCTTTTTATCTAATATTCTTTCCCCCTCTCTCTCTCTCTCTCTCTCTCTCTCTCTCTCTCTCTCTCTCTCTCTCTCTCTCTCTCTTTCTTTGCTAGGTAAAAGCCCAGACAGTCTTCAGAAGCCCTGTCACCTCTGAGTCTTGCAGTATTCCCAGCTCTCCCTCTGCCATTGACACTGAGTGTCACTAACAGAACAATTACTCTAAACTGAACAGTCCTATAAAGTAAGTGTTTTTATTTCTGTGTGTCCTAGTGAAGCAACTCAGAAGACCAGGGAGAAAAGTAGCTTTCTCAGCATTCACACACAATAAGAAAAGAATCTCTCCCAAGTCTCTATGGGGAAGTGAAATTCCAATGCTTCTGACCAATTGCCATGAGGCCCGGATATTCCTAGAATAACGGCATCACACATCTGACCAGCCACTGTCTTATTACATTGTAATTATCACATGTGACAATAAGCTTTTTGGAACTAGAAACTCTTTTTTTTTTAGCCTCTTGCCTGCACATAATTGGCTTTAAGTAAATATTTGCTCAATAAATTAGACAGGAAAGCATCTTTCAGAGTCTTTTGATACTCACCAAGGTCAGTATTAAGTCTCTAACAATTCTGGTTTGTTAATAGTTTAATTAAGCACTGCTAATAGTTTGAAAATACATCCATATATGCAGAAATTTTAAAAACAGTTACAAATATTCATAAAAGCTACCCATTGAAAATATAGGTGTTGTCAAAGTCACTATGTCCCTGATTCTCTTTAATAGTAACTATTACTATTAGTATTGAATTAAGGGATATAGTTATTAATTATTCCTCATTTTCTCTTTTTAGAAAGTCTACAAACAATGGCTTAAAAAAATACAGAATACTCATTTTCCCATTTGTATGTGACCTATCCTACATGCATCTTTAATAAAATTTATTATAGCATCCTGAGTGAGTCAATATTGGAAATTCTCCTAGTTTCTGAGTAGATTATAAAGCTCTTTATTTTTGACATTGTGATTTTACATTTGATATTCAGTATTGCAAACCATGAAACCTAATATAGTACATTTAGATGTAAAATATTTGTGAAATTTTGCTTCTCTCTCTTGTCTTTGGGCTCCCATTTTCTCTATGCTGTGTAGATTTCCATTTTTATTGCTTCACAGCTGGTTTCCAGCATGAAAACCACTCCAATTTTCTCCCATCATGGACATATGAAAGACTCTTTCTACAGAAACAGTCAGCAAGGAAATGAGGCCAGAAATAAATACGTAGATACACCAAGCTTTTTCTTTTAGGCCACCAACTAGCTCCCAAATCATGGCATAGAGACTTATTATTAGCTATGAATGCTTGGCCAAACTTAAGCTTGTTTCTGGCTAGCTCTTTTACTTACATTTATTTCTTTTTATCTATCTTTTGCCTTGGGCTTTTTATCCTTTTTTACTTTCTTTCTATACATCTTACTTTCACTGTTTCTAGCATCTAGCTGAGTGGTGGCTGCCTGGCTAGCCCCTGGCATGTCCCTCTGTTTATCTCTCATCTTCTTCTTTCTTCTCTTTTTCTTGAGCCTGTATTTCTCCTTATATTTATTATTTCTGCATGCCAGCCTTGCCTATTTCTTTCCTGCCTAGCTGTTGGTCATTCAGATTTTTATTATACCAATCAGGTGCCTTAGGCAGGCAAGATAAAAACGAATGCAACACACCTTTCTGTAATTATACACACATCTTTAGATTGTTAAACAAATGCAGCATAAACAAATGCAACACACCTTTACATAGTTAAAGTAATATTCCACAGTATAAACAAATGTAACACATCTTTGTCCTTTTAAAATAACATTCCACAACACATAGACATACAGGGCATTGAGCTCAGAAGGAAGTCTTATAGTGAGATTCAGTGTACATC